>AP028441.1:13688559-13869137 GCA_036509395.1 Antheraea yamamai
TAATAATCGATGGTGTGAAATTCAAATGTATGATGGGATATCTTAATATATATATTTCTTGTGTGCGTGTGTATGTGACTGAACTCCTCCTTAAACAACTAAACCAAGTTTGATGAAATTTTTTGTGTGTGTTTGTGGAGATTCGAGAATGGTTTAGATTTTTTCTCATTTGGCCCCGGTAGGTGGCGCTGCAGTTAACTTTTGGGATTTATTTTTTATTATCAAGGCAGGACAACGTCCGCCAGGTCCGCTAGTAATAATTATAATTGTTGAATTGGAAACTTCGCCAGCCATATCGATCGATTTTTGGTAGGAGAAAAATTCCAGGTTCTCATCACCGGGACGTTAGTGAAGTGTCACCTACATTAACATGCTAGTGATGTATTTACGCTTGCGTCAGACTAGCGACGCGTGGTGTAGCGGCCTGTGTACATGTAATATTGATATTTTGTACTTAAACTGTGCAGGCTATCATATGTTTGATCAATTAATACGCTGTATAAAAATGTATATAATTATTGCTTCAATTCAATGTTGGAAGTGTCAATAAATATAAAAGCCAAATTAATGTTAATAATTTCAATTTACAAATTATTAAATTTGAATAATTCAGACTATAATTTTATTTTTTTTAATTAAAAATAGAATACAGTGTTTCCATTGTTTAGTGTTTTCAATTCTGTTTGCAGTTCTTATGACTGCCTTGACTTTTTATTATTTATCATTTTGTTTTCTATCCTTAATACCTTAATTCCTGTCTTAATTTCTATTTTTTCGTGATAACGTCTTATAAATCGATGACCGCCAGTTGCACGCACTAAAAAGAATGACTCATTGGCACGTTCCGCCTGAGGTGGGCGTGCACGCCAGAGTGCGGAACAAGCGATAGAGAGAGGCGATCGGCCTAAGCGTTCAACTTGTGACGCATGCAATTAATCTCTACAATTTAAGTAAAAAAATATTTGAATTAACGAGTGCAAATAAACGTTAATTTATCGAAAAAATTTAATTTTCAATTAACCCTTCTTTGTATTATCTATACGTATATTAAAAATGGAGTGTCTGTATGTAATATCGAAATAAAAAAAAATTAATGAGTACGAAATAGCTTTACGCTACGATTCTGATAACAAAAATGCAATTTTTAAAATTTTTGTCGGTCTGTTTGTTCCAGGTAGTCTCCGAAACGGCTGGACCGATTTTGACGAAAATTTCACTGGCAGATAGCTAAAATTACAACGGGTTACTTAGGCTACTCTAAATTAGACTAACTGTTAACTGCGGCTTCATCCCCAATGCTGTCTCTAAAACGGTTGGACTAATTTTCATGGGATTTTCACCAACAGATAGCGGACATCATAAAGAGTAATTTAGCTTAATTTTAATTTAGACTAGCTATTAATCGTAGCTTCGCTCGCAATGCTATCTCCAAAACGGTTTCACCAACTTTTACACGACTTTCACCGGCAGATAGCGGACATTACAAAGACTAATTTAGTCTTTTTTTATTTAGACTAGTTGTTTACCGTGGCTTCGCCTGCAGTGCTACCTCCGTAACGGTTTCACCGATTTTCACAGGACTTTCACTGGCAGATAACTGACCTTATTGGAAGTACTTTAGGTTATTCCATTTCAGACAACTGTGACCCGCATCTTCGTCCGCATGAAATTTAGCAAAAAATATGTTGTTCTCCGTAAACATGTGTGCAGGACGAGCGTTGTACTGGACTTCAATAATAAATTAATTGAAATTCATATATCTGTATCTATATGTATGTAATTTGAATTATATTGTTTTCTTGGTCATATTGGTGGCCATTTGGTTATGTTTCATATACATAACTTAGTAACCATAGTATATATAAGAATGTTGTATCGAGTTCAATGAGCACTATTTAAATTGTCAAATATTAAATACTGCTTAGACAAGATATAAAGTTTTATATCTTGATTTATATTTATTCAAGATTTCAAGACGTCAGCTCATTCATCGTTTACAATTCAACATTATAATTATTAATAATAATTTTGAGGGGTATTTCTAATAAGATATTAGACCATAAACGTATTACTTATTGAAAATATGGGCATATTATATCATTATCTATCTTTAAGTCATTTTTCCTTAGTTCCTTATACAGTATAAGTGAGCACTGAGGTAGTTATATGGTGGGTTAATGTTAATGTTCCAAAGTTGTTGCTAATGATAAACTTCATTTAATACACTGTTAGTATTTATATATCTAATGTATACGTAACATGTTACTGTAAGTGACGTGCGTGGCGTACTTACAATTGTTTTAAAAATAATTTCTATAATAATTGTACATGGTCTCACAATTTTATATTCCTTTAATATAATTAAAAAAAAACGCTTACGGAGCTGCTTATAAATAATGATAATGCAGTGATAATAATTCAATTCAATTCATAAAAGTATGCAATTTTTCATCAATGTTTCCTTATAACGTTAGTACGTATAATTATCGTCCGTAACAATTTTATAGACAATATTTTTTTTTTTACTAGAATACTTTTTCAGTTTCAATTTTTAAGTATGTAATTGTTATTAACACAAGCTTTCCCTATATGCCAACATGTTATTAAACATCGATCAATCCATTATCCTTATTTTGTCCTTTCTGTCTGGTGTCTGTGGTATTTTCCACGTACATATATGGATTTATAAATAAATTACAAGTATATACTAGCTTTTAAAGTGTTTCTTTACCATGGTCATGCAGTTCTGCTCTGCTAATGCTAATCTAATATTTTATATACGTGAACATGCTCTTGTTAACGTCGTTTGTATTTAATCGCTTAATTATATTTAAGTTTAAAATTACCTTATTAAAAAGTGTGTGTGTACTTATGTACATGCGTTAGAAGTTATACTTCTTTGGCGTAACAAGATAAAAATCTTTTCAAAATTTTCAAAATCAATCTTTCGCCTTATTCTACGTTTGTAGAAAAAACGACACTAACAATAGAAAAAAGGTATTTAATACGTTGAAAGTTTTAATACAAAGAAATACAAACAACAAATACAAAGAAACAAAATGTTGACTATAGCTAACTTCAGGGTGTCGGTTTTTCGTGACGGTTTGCGTGCGCATCGTAATAATTTCAGGGTGTCGGTTTTTCGTGACGGTGTGCGCGCGCATCGTAATAACTTCAGGGTGTCGGTTTTTCGAGACGGTGTGCGCGCGCATCGTAATAACTTCAGGGTGTCGGTTTTTCAAGACGGTGTGCACGCGCATCGTAATAACTTCAGGGTGTCGGTTTTTCGTGACGGTGTGCGCGCGCATCGTAATAACTTCAGGGTGTCGGTTTTTCGTGACGGTGTGCGCGCGCATTGTAATAACTTCAGGGTGTCGGTTTTTCGAGACTGTGTGCGCGCGCATCGTAATAACTTCAGGGTGTCGGTTTTTCGTGACGGTGTGCGCGCGCATCGTAATAACTTCAGGGTGTCGGTTTTTCGAGACGGTGTGCGCGCGCATCGTATAAATTTACTCTCATCATTTTTCCCTAACGCGCCAAAAGAAGTATAACTTCAAAAAAATTCGAGATACACTTCATACCAGAACAGTAGTATAGCCATTTGTATAGAAACAATTCAGAAAATTGTTTGAAACCGAACGAAATTCATAAAAGACTATATTCAATTGATTCAAATACTTTCCTTGATTTTCTCTTTACAATCAAAGCGAACGAAATCAAATATTTCGAAATGAACTTCCGATGGGATTTTAAGGTATTCACGGATAAAGCAGCACTATTCTAAATGGAAACCCTTTTAGAACTAGTTTGTTAACAATGTTATACATACATACATACGTAACATTGATGTTAGAAACCCTCAAACATGAGAAAAAAGAGAACTATATAAATTGTTGAACTTTATACATAACAGATTAATGTTAGGGATAATATAATTTAACAGTATTTTATTTATAAATCCGATTACAAAATATCACTTGCGGATTCACTTGCATTTCATTTTTCTCATATTCGACCCTCGCTATCATAAATATTATATATACGTTCTAACAATTTGCAAAATAAGTGAAGACTAAACATGTACTATGGATATTGGAGACAACAACAACAAACTATTGTTAAAAAACAAATCGTGTAACCAAAGTTTCTTTTCCCAAATATGTTTGTTTCAGTACGAAAATTCCGCACACAAGAGGTAAAAAGCGGGTTGCTTTTTAAACATAAACCGTGTTATTGCACAAAAGTTAAATACGTATTGAATACTTGCTTTAAAAAAGTTTGGATACTTACGTATTAAATGTACCGCGCTTGCCGACGCCTGCCGCGACAAGATCGTTTTATCCTTTTCGCAAGTCTAACCTAACCTAACCAAACAGAGATAGAAGAGCAAGATGTCGCACGTTCGGTGAGCGCAATGCATTTAATACGTGAGTAACCAAACTTTTTTTAAGCAAGTATTCAATATGTATTTAACTTTTTTGTAATAACACCCAAAGTGTTGGCGTTTATATTTAATTTAAAATGTAATACAATGATATTTTTTTAATCAAATTATTTAATTACTAGTGGTTACCAACGACTTCATCTGCATTTATAGCTTTGTATAACTAAAGGTTTTTAGAATGCATGCCGTGATAATTCTCGGATGCCACGATTCTTTCCAAGTTACTTGAACGTTATCGTTATATTCTGGCTTATATATATACAAAATCTTTATAAATACGAGTATATGTGTTATTGTATGTTATAAACTATAAAACTTAAACTAATATAAGCTATACTGTAAAGTTTCATTGAATCCGTTTAGTAGTTTTTGTGTTATAAACATTGATTCTTAAAACTTTAAATTATATATAAACAACTATACTTTTCCATTAAACATGCCATCAATATTGATCAACATGGTTTCCTGAAAGGCAGATCAACAACGTCAAATCTAATACTATGCAGTGAATATATATCAAGGATTATGTCTGAACCTGCTCAGATTGACGTTGTCTACACTGATTATAGTAAAGCGTTTGACAGAATTGATCATGTAATCTTACTACGCAAACTATTGTCTCTAGGTATTCGTGGTGACTTATTCAGGTGGTTTTCGTCGTATGTGCAGAATAGAACTCAAACTGTAGTTCTCGGTGGGTATGCGTCTGATCCTGTCGAAGTTCCTTCAGGCGTTCCCCAAGGATCTCTATTGGGACCTATTCTTTTTAATATTTTATGATTTCTCTGATATCTCAACGTGTTTTACTAATTCTTTCATTTTACTCTACGCCGATGATATGAAAATTCTATGTCCAATCACAAGTCACGATGACACGATTGGTCTACAACGCGATTCAGATAGCTTCCAAAGTTATTGCAATAAGAATAAACTTGATCTTAATGTATTGAAATGCTGTGTTTGTTCTTTTACTCGTAAACCTGATCCAATTAAACAAAATTACATACTTAAGAATACTATACTATCACGAGTTAATACAGTAAAAGATTTAGGAGTCATTTTTGATTCTAAGCTCATATTTGACTCACACATTGATAATATAGTGAATAAAGCTTCCAAAGCCCTGGGTTTCGTCTTAAGATTATCGTCGGAATTTAAATGCATTAAGACTCTGAAGATATTGTATTGCGCCTTTGTTCGTAGTCACTTAGAATATGCTTCTCAAGTTTGGAACCCTAACTATAATATATACATCTCACGTATTGAACGGATTCAAAAACGCTTCCTACGATATTTGCAATTTAGAACTTCTTGTTACTTTACTGATTATATAGAACGATGTAAACACTTCCATTTTTTGCCACTTTACGAGCGACGTAAAATAGCTGATTTAATTTATTTAAGTAATATAGCCAATGGAATTATAGACTGTCCAGAATTATTATCTAGAGTTCAGTTATGTGTCCCCACAAGTACACTAAGAAATCCGAAGCTATTACATGTGCCACTTGTCAGGACGACATATCGCCAAAATGCCTTTCTGATCCGAGCATGTAAATATTTTAATTCTTTAGACAATAACCTAGATTTATTCACAGATAGTATATCATGCCTTAGACAATGTTTATCTAGAGCTTTTTTTCCATAATATTAACTTTGTGTATGTAATCATGTATTTATTTGTACATCTATATTCATAGCTGTTTTTTTTTTTGTATATTCATAGTTTTTATAAGTGAAAATTTGTAATTAGCCTTTGTACGTTATTTATTTGTTATTTCATTAGTATTAGCTGTAAGTTTTCCTAAATAAATAAAAAAAAAAAAAAAACTTTTCTCGTTTATAATCTTAATAAGATAAAGATTTTTTTTAATTATCTCAATATAGTAGCAAACCCTAGTTGCTATTTAAGATTTCTTCTGAAAATGTTTAAACTTTTAATTACATTTAGATATAAGCTTGTAATTATAGTATGAATATTTTGATAAAGCATTACCTAAATTTATCACTCGTTTGTTTTATTCTTTTGGGTATTTGTTGAACACGTGGTTTAAACTACAAATTTACTATTCACTAGCTGTGCCGGTGACTCCGTCCACGTGGAACCTAATGTAAAAAAACGGTGAACAATAAATACATGTGAATGTATGAAGTCCATTTACTTATCCACTTTCCTCTCGTAATTAAGTTTCGTCATCATTAAAATTACAATAACTTTTGATAGAATAAACCGATTTTAATGAAACCAAGACTAAATGTTACTTGAGGATATGTTTTCTGATTATCTTGAGGTTTTATCATTAGCAGTGATGCGTGTTCAAACAAACAGACAGACAGACATTTCTAAAAACAATTGAAATGTATTTTATTACTTATTTCAAGGCACCCGCAACAAATTTTTTACACAAAAATCTAAAAGTACGGACACGTTAGATTTACATTCTTATTATATGTATAGAAGAAGAAGATTAAAATTGTGTATATTCACTTGAATCGCACAATTTACGTTTAAGTTTACAGGACATTAGAAAATTTGTATCCTAAATCGTATGTTACAATTTTATATTAGGGTTTTAGTTAATTTATAAACCATTGAAGCTTTATATCAATATAATTATATATATATATATATATATATATATAATTGATATCATTACAAAAGAAGTTGATCAGAGCATAACAGAAATACAGAAAGTCTAAAAAATCATCTTTGAGAAGTCAGAAATCGACGACGTGAATTGATTTATTAGAACTGTTGTAAGCTACGAATTGAACATCCCGATACAGTAAAGCAAATTTAATAAAAACTTAAAGTAATCCTGGCTTCGGAACTTGAAAAATTAAAGTTTCATGCATTTAGCTCCAGTCCGTCGCAGCCTGCGCCAAAGACTTAACATTTTATTCCCCAAAGCAAAACTTAAAGTCACGTCGTTACTCTTTCAATAACAGTTTTGTTGAAGTTGCATATATTTAAGTTTTCAGAATTCTGAAACTCAACGCTCGACACCCCATGAATAATAAAGGAAACAAATAAAGTTAAAATAAATACAAGATTGCAACTAGACCGATATTATTTACTATATTACCTAATACAAAAGAAAGTTATTCACTATTATAATTCACAATACTTAAAAAAAAGGATTGTGTGGTTTTATGAAACCACGGTAAAAGTGAAACTTTTTTTCACACTATAGACATTTAACTAATAATAGTCTATACACTACACGGTCAGCCGTTGCGAACTATAGGCGCCGCCATATTGGCCCTGGCTGCTCCGACGAGCGCTTTTCACTTTATCCCTACTCCGCGGCCGACCATCACGCGACATGCAACACACAGACGAAAAAGTTCGAGACGATGTAATAAAAGTTTCACTTTAAAATTAATGTACAAGTGTAATTTAACGCCAGCATCTATAATTCTCAAATAATGAAAACTGTAGCTGAATAAACAATCTACACAAAATAAAAATGCCATCATATACAGATAACACGAAAACCAAATGAATATAGTGAATATGACGATGCTCTACTACTTTCGTATGGAATTGATTGGTAGCTGCTACGCTACGTCCATGTGCAGCAAAAAATATTAAATCCGTAACTAGTAACAACAACAATGAAAAATAAAAATATTGGTAACTAAAACAGTAGAAAAGAGATGGTCAATTCTATAGATATTGTTGTTATATGAGGAGGAATCTATATTGATTTGAAATTGATCTATTGACGTATAATAATCGATTATGGTCATTTTAATATTCTTTGTTTACAGTCACGCAATAATTGTTGCTACGATTTCGACGATCACATTCTATTGTTTTAGTTACTAACAGATTTTTTTCGTTGTTTTGAACCGATTTCAAAAAGTCATTTATTTTGAAGATGGCGAATATTAGATGACTTTAAAAATATATGTAATAAGTAGTATTTTAATTCTGTAATTGAATTTTAAATATCCTTTTACAAGGTCTCATGTAAAATGGAGTGAATAAAATATTATTTTACACTTTTGAGTTCGTGTTTTTTTAAAGACAATTCATTTTTCTTCCAAAAATCTTTTGTTACTAGTTTCAGCTTCAATTTTTTCAAGTACATTTAAGTAATTAGTAATTTTAGTAATTAGTAATTTATTAGTAATTTTTTCATTTTTTTTCTTCATGGAAGAGATTATTCAAAAGATTTTACAGGTACACGTGGTAAGAGTAATCAAATCAAATATGTACCACAAATTACCGCAACGAAACGTCTTCATCAATCAAATATCATAAAATAAGGTTTTATTCGCGGCTTCGCTCGCTTTATTATACGTTTGATATATGACAACGTGTATGTAAAATTTCGTGATAACTAGTTGAATTGTTAATGCATGAGAGTATAACAAACCAATAAACATAAAAAAAAAGTCGAAACAGTCATAAGGACTGCCGACAGAAGTGAAAACTGAAAACAATGAGATAACTGTCTTCTCTTTTGAATTTTGAAATTAAGTATAGTGTGAACCATTTCAATTTAATACTTTGTATACCTTCAATAATTATATATACCTACAGTTTATTAAGCAATCAAACATATGATGAGC
The DNA here is from genome assembly GCA_036509395.1 of Antheraea yamamai. NCBI lineage: Eukaryota > Metazoa > Arthropoda > Insecta > Lepidoptera > Saturniidae > Antheraea > Antheraea yamamai. The sequence goes on from AP028441.1 coordinate 13,697,585, forward strand.
TGCACAATCTCAATACAGAATATAAAATCTTAGATGTACATAGGCCGCTATACTACGCGTAACTAGTCTGACGCAAGCAGCGCAAGCGCAATAAATCGGTCACGCTTACTAGCGTGTCATGACGCGAAATCTAAATTTATCTTCTGACAAAAATACCGCTCGACGCTCCTAAAGAAGTTTTCACTAGAGAAATGAAAAATGAAATACTACCTCATGTTCTTCAGCAACAATAATTAATGATTTAAGAACAAAGTGTAAATTTCAAAATCAATTATTTTTATATTGTACTCACCGATTTAGTTTTCATAGTATTTAACCTCTTCTACTTTTTATTTGTGAACCGTGGACCACAAAACAGATTAGAAACAACAAAGCCACTTTCTCGTCTTTAATACTTGTAGGGAGTTTAGGGGCGGGATTTTGGTCTGTCATGTAGTGGATTTTATATTTTATTCATAATGTTGTGTTACTTGACTCTATATTGTGTAAAATTGGTGGTGTTTTATGTAATATAGTTTGTTTATTGTGCACAAGTGAAGTGAATAGAAAATAATACCACGGACCATGAATTCTGAGATGCCATAAAAACTCCATGGAAAGTTCTAACAAGACGGCCACCATCTTGACTGGTTGCCAAAAATGGAATGAAAGAAGAACTTTTAAAACTATTAACTACTCGACAATGGCAGTAATAATCTAAAAGATTGGTTGCCAAAAATAAACTTAAAAAAAAACTTGTAGATTAGGTCATTAGTCTCTAATATCCGCAACCTCCTTTTATTAAATCTTTGTTGCAAGTTGAATCATCGGAAAAATAAATAAAAAACGCTCTGTAAAGAGTTTGAAAACTTTATTATATTACCTACTCTCGGTCATGCGACCGCGGCAAGGCTCTACTCAAATTATAACAAATGGTGCCATACATCACAGTGTCTGGCTAAACCCACAGCCGAGGCCGTTGCCGGGGCAAGGGAGCAGGTGCCGAGTTTACCAGGTAAACCGGTGATGCCGATGTAATTTCGTTTCCCTCATCGCTCTCCCCCTAAATTGCGGTTAAAATATTACTTATCTCATAGCCAGTTGTCGGCATTTCATTTCTTTGTATTGCCGCATCCATTATAAGTTTTCCGAGTGTTCTAGAAACATAAAAAGAAATCGGAAATAAAATTACTTTTGACTTTGATTTTGCTTTCTTTATTAGTACTTTAATTTATTCTACAAATAAATTAATTGTAACCATATAGTTTACTCAATTGTATTATTTTTCTTTATTATATATATTTAGGGACTTTTATCATTTTAGGTATATTAGTTTTATCTTAACTATTCTCTATGTACGACTTTAGGTAGGGTAACTTAAAAAAAATTACACGGAGTCCGAAATCAGTTCCGCCGGAGTACTGTGATAAATACTCACATTTCCAATAATTAAATTTCTTCACAATCAGCGTCCTTTGAATACGATTTCTGTGACATTCAATATTATTACCATATTCGCAGCGAAGCAGTTAATTAATAATTTTCATTAGAAATTTAAATTATCCTAATAGAATGTGTCCAGAGCTTAATCTAAAAGTAATAATAAGTGACATTCTATTCGTACTAGCTCCTATGAATGACAGTACAGGTGAAGTCTGACATTACGGTACATATTTTATATCCTAAAAATAAAGTATATTTATAATATTTTTTCCCCTTTTCCCCTCAAGGTTTTTTTGTGAAGTTCCCTTTTCCTTTTATTTATTAAATATGGGTTTGAAATTGTTATTTTAATTTGTTTTTTTTTAATTTTTGTTTTTTTCTTTGTTATTTTATTTTTTTTTTTTATTTCTAAATTTTATCTTAAATTCAATTTAAAATTAATATTTGATTTATTTTTTTGATTTATTTTTTTTTTTTTAATTTTAATTTTATTTTTCAATTTTTTTATTTTGATTTGATTTGTTTTTTTTTTTTATTTATTTTTTTAATTTTTGTTTCCTTCCATAATTTATTTTATTAAATTTTATTTTTTTATGTTAATATATAGATATTAATTCTCTTTCTAGATTTTAATTAAAAATAAGTAAGATAATAAATTAATAAGAAAAAAGAAAATGTTCTTTTATTAAAAAATTGTGAAGTAAGTAGTGATAGGTTATTAACATTAACAAATAAGTATACAATTAAAAATGACCCAGCGAAGCGGGTATTCATAGCTAGTATGGATATAAAATGAAATATATATATGTATAAATAAAATGTAACTTTTTTGTCCCGACTAATTTGCGAAACAGTGATACCAATTTTGGCGACAGTTCTTTATAGACTTTTTAAAATTAGTATTTAAGCCACATATGCTATTCCGTAGAGACTAAACATTATTAACAAAATTGTAATTAAAAAAAACTAGGTTCACTATTAATCCAGATAAAACACAGTCCGTTGAAACTATTTTCATGAGAATGAAGGGTCCGTGAGATCAGATAAATATCGAGTAAGTAATTCAACTATATTGTGGTCGGTAGTAAGGTAAGCTTATATATGCTTATTTCATAAAGTAGGTAATATTTGTTATCTCTCAATTTGTTTTATCACGTATATATAAGTCGGAAGAGAAAAACTGAAAGATAGATTGCGTTCACAAAGATATACGAAATACGGTCAGATGAAATAACATTTCATACCGAAAAAATTACTCACATCCTTCTACGATGTTTGTTTTATGGCATTTTCATGTTACTTTCGACGTTTACCTAATCATTCATTCGAAATATTTCGGTTCGTAAGAACACATTAAACAACTGAAGATCGAATTTACCATATTTCGAGCTATATGTTTTAGAACGTCGCCCGCTATTTACATACATGTTGACGCTCGGAAAGTAACACCCAGGGGATACGCCCCTTATTGACTGAACGTGCTTTTTGTGCAGATAAAATATCCAAAGTAATCTACCTTTAATAACACTGCATGTGAACTCATTCAGAAGGATTCCAGGTTCAAGTTAAAAGGACATTCTGTAAGATTACATTTATTATAAGATTTTCATTTGTTTTTTTTTATTCCTCACAAGGCGCTATTCAGTTTGAATTATCTCTTTATGAAAATAAATATACACAGTCTAAATAATTATTCATCTCATGATGCCAGGAGTGATTACCGTTACCGTACAGAAATTACTAATACGACCTTTCCATTCCAAGATTCCAAGTAACTTTTTAAAGTATATTTTCAAAACTTTGTAAATTTGTTTTTTCAATAACAATTGTTTTATAAATTGTAATCGAAAAATAATTCCTCATTTTTAAAGATATAAGACGTTTTTTTTTAATATATTATATCCGTTTTTGCGAGTTCAAAGATTAAGCTTTCCAAATTCGAATAAGTATTTTTTACTGTTAATATTGTTTAAGGTTTCAGTAAATTGCGTTACGAATGAAAGCGGTTTGCGTTGCGTGCACTTAGCAACTGTCGACCCGGCGCGGCGACGCGGCGCGGCCTCGTGGCGCCGTACTCTCAATGGTGAGAGACGCCCGCGCCCCGCAGTATTCTATTTAATCGCTTGTTTACCTCTGAAAAGACACTTGCACACCGTATTGGCCAATAAGATAATACATAAAATAATAAAAAAATTAATATGGCAAAAAAATGCTACCATGTAACTTACCATTTGGTTTTGTCTAATTATTTCGTCTATTCTATATGAGGATTCTTCGCAGTGATTGTTGTTGAAAGCGTTGAATCTTCTACGCAAGGAAATTCCTAATCGTGGTAGACTAAATCGCTCAATAATCTGTTAATAAACTAAACCAAGTTCCATTTCTTTTTTTCTACTATGAAGGAACGTTTTAGTTTTATTGAAGTGAAACTGCTAATGCGACTTTCAACAAGGTTGCGTTAAACGTTTAACGTTACCATGGAGGGGGTATGAAAGCACTGTTGCGTTAAACGTTCAACGCTTCTGAGGAGGGGGAATAGAAAGAGACAGTACGAGAAAAATAATCAAACATTTCGTATCTTACTTTAGTTATCATAATCCCATTGTAAATGTTATAGATTTGGATACTTCTCCACTCGAAAATGATAATTAAAAGATGCGATCAATTGTGAATTGTAAGCAATGTTAATAGAGTTTATCTTAAAGAAACAACATGATTTCACTAAAACTCAATTTCTACCCCTTCCTATTTTCATTTTCACATTACGAAGTTTCTCTTCTTCCGCGCACTATTTTTTTTACTGTTTTATTATATTATAATTTGTGAAGGGAAATAAAATCAAGAAATTTTCAGTACCGATAAACTAACGAATCGGATACTATACGACAATTATATGACAATACGGTCTCTAATACTTGTATTGTACATATTCATGCAAAGATTAGTTTATACAAATATCCGTAAACATTCTGAACAATAAGTATGGAGTTCTTAGTGTGTGGAATAAAAATGTTGAATAAAGATTTATAAATTATAAAAAATATGTTTAAAACGGCCCTTTTTGTGACTGTAGTATTCCTAACAAAATATTTTTCACTGTATTTCAAATTGCTACGTTCGGGTCAATATATAACGGTACGGTGTCACAATCGGTCAGATTTTAATAACTAACTCTGTGTCATTGCTCTCTAACAATAATGCTTTATGACGTCTATTAATCTCGCTCCTACATACATTCTGATATTTACCAATTTACAAATCTCATGAGTACGTCTTTATTCATAGCCAGTTTCAAGTATATTAATACTTTAAAAATTCACATAACTTATTCACACTGTTAATGGTTTTATCTACATATTCAAAGAGCCATAAAAGCTATCCGAGTAGGTATATTGTGCTAAGCTCTGTAATCCCTCCATTGTGTTTCACGCGAACATGCTTTTAACGGATATCGTGGAGCAACATAGTATGCTAAATCTCCCACAGACATGTAGTTTTAGTGGAATAATTTTGAAATATACTAATATTATGTAAATCAGAATTATTTATCAGCATTATATTTGTTTATACAATGACTAGCAGTAATTATGTACACAAATACAACATCTGAAGTTCCACATTTTTAGACTCGAATTAATGTGTCTATCTTTTTTAATCTTGGAAATATTTATTTCCTTGAGAAAATTCTTAATTATATTTTTCGATCATATTTTTTATAAATACTCCAGTTTACATCCAATAAAATACAAACAATTTAATGGTGGGGAAGGTAAGTTTAAAAAGTTAACTTCAGCGTCGTTTTTAAAATCTCTTTACAAGAGACATTACAATACATTCTTTGCTATCAAATATAAAGGAATACTTACAATTGATGTGGATTCATTTTATATATAGAGCGATTAAATATGTAAAGTATTTTAAAATATACTATCTTCACTCACATAAGTTACAAGATATTCATATAAAATGTGTGGTTTCTGAAAGTAATTGATTGCATTTCATGACCTATACTATCTATTTACATTTTTCAGGCTTAGATCGCGACCGACGATATTCGTAGTAAGTTAAAATGTATGCTTTAGTATATTCAAGTATATTTATTTATGTGGGCCGATTTCAGTTTGCTGCTCTGTATATTGAATGCTGAATAAAAATATTCTTAAAAATCTTTTCGGTGATTTTTCTTATTTCCATAATTTTCTTATTAATATGAATAACAACATAACTTAATTTCATATATACAAAATAAAAATGTCTACAGAAACATTATTTCAAACAAAAAATGCATGGTCATGTTAATAACTCAGTTTTCATGAGAAACTTATTCTATGTATGAATAGAGAAATACAGTCTCAGAATTTCCTAATTATTAAAGTGAAACTTTTATTATATCGTCTCAAACTTTTTCGTCTGTGTGTTGCATGTCGCGTGATGGTCGGTCGCGGAGTAGAGATAAAGTGAAAGGCGCTCGTCAGAGAAGCCAGGGCCAATATGGCGGTGCCTATAGTTCGCAGCAGCTGACCATGTAGTGTATAGACTATTATTAGTTAAATGTCTATAGTGTGAAAAAAAGTTTCACTGTTACCGTGGTTCCATAAAACCACATAATCCTTTTTTATTCATATAGTTAGATGTATATATTGTTATGAAAAATGCAACATAACTAAACGTGCAAGAACCGAGGCACCCCATTAAGACAGGGATGAACTCCATAGAAACAATTCACAGCATCCGCCGCCACTCGGCGTCCATTAACCGTTGCCCGCAGACATCGCACACAACTCACTGCTCACAATGGATAAAGATTCTTTGAAATATGTTGGAACAAAGTACTTTCTCAGCATTAAAAGTCGCTGTTAAATTTTCTGCATTTTAATTTTTAAATGACGATAAAGGACTCAACTTATTAAAGAGTATTTTCAGTATATTCATTTATCGTACCACTTCATTAACAACACGTAGTACATAGATTGAAGGAGAATTATATTAGACTAGCGCGCCCGGCAGACGTTGTCCCGCCGTGATTATAAAAAAATCTGGAACAAATTATATACCAAAACGATCCTCGTGAATCACTTTATCCACTGGTGAAAACTGCATAAAGATCCGTTGAGTAGTTTTTGAGTTTATAGCGAACACACGGACAGGCAGACAGACGCGGTATGGGACTTTGTTTTGTATTATGTAATGATTATATTAAACATGTCGCAAAATTAATATTCTCTTCATTTATTATTATTATTTATTTTATTTTTGGTAACCAACCTTCTAGTTTTTGTGGCATCCCAGAATTCATAGTCCATGGTATTATCTCCCATCCACCTCACTTGTACATAATAACCAAACTATATAACGTAAAACACCGCCAAAATGTAGAGACAAATAACGCAAGATTATGAATAAAATACAAAATCCACTACACGACAGAACAAGATCCCGCCAAAAATCTCTTAATTCACTTTTAAAAGTAGATTGATTTTAGAACATCACTAGTAGCACATTCGAAGAGACAGAAGTCATTTTCCACGATGCAAATAGCGAAACAATTACAATTGGATATATGTAATGAATAACGATAAAGGGCTTATATTATTACCTGACATAAATATAAGGGGGCTACTCATAATACTCCAATAATAAAACAATGACAACTTGGACCAATGGAACATATAATTGTTTGCAAATTATTGTATAGCTATCAAGTTGCCCGCGTTCTTATTGAAATTATTTTATTGGTTCATACCAATGAGTTGTTTTCTAGAAATTATTTGTTTTATTAGGGTTAATTGTGAACTGGTTTTCATTCCATTTGAAATGAAAACTTTCTTGTGAATCGAATAAGCCCTATTAACGTGCGAGAGATTGATATACAATACATTATGGTGTATATTAGTGTTTTATATTTTTTTAAGGTTTTGCTTATACCACGTGTGAATTGCACACACGCTTTTTTATTGTAATATTGTCATTAGCTCTTATGCTACTTAACCCTCGTTATAACCATTTTACCAATTTTAAATTTTCGCTACAATTGTCGTGCAGGAAATACATAACAATACGTAGCAATATACATTTTTAACATATAAATAAAGTAGAACGATTTGATTAAATTCAAAAGTAACGCTATAATGCATTATATTTGCTGATAATAATATACTTTTTATACGTAACAATAGAACAAGAAGAGGGCATTAATATTACGCAAAAAAATTCTACACCAAGACATTGTTAGGATACCCAAATCTTAATAAAGATAAGCCTGCACCATCTTCACTTGGAGGGGTGTTGTAGAAACATTAAAACGTGACGTTACGTTTCCCCCTGAACTTACAATTAGGGATGTTTTGTCTCCTCTTTTAATTACGAGATATCGATATTTTTATATTTAATATTAACTATAATCTTCAAGAAAACTTTATTATGTTGGTAATCGTTTTGGAGATAATATATATTAGTTAATCAAATTACAACCTTATTTCAGTATGACAGAGATGCGAATGTTAAAATGAATGTGCAAATAGAATAACTTTATAAATGTCAGGTAAATGTCAACATATCAGAGGAAATAAGAAAATATAATTTGTGAAAGAGATATTGAAGAATAACAAGTTAGCATGGTAGACTTAGCCTGAGTAGGAAAACAATATGTAATTAGAAGGATGAATTGTGTGAAAAATTATCTATAAAAGTATAAATACTATATTGATAGCTGATAGAGTAGTGTCGAAAAGGAAACCATTTTTTTTTTTTTTTTATTGTAGCTCGGCAAAGTGACTGTACTGTGCCTGATGGTAAGAACAGTACAATCCAAAAACAATGGCGACCACCGAAAGACATACTATCCATCGCCGGTCGCCGCTGTCATGCCGGCCTGAAAGCGACCCAGTCAGGGACAGCCCCCCCCCCCCCGTTTGCTGGATATACACCGGCTGATCCCGGAACGCGACACGCCCAAACGTGCCACTATGGCGGGTGTTCCACCTGGTGTACGGTGGTCGCGATCCAGTCGGGTACAGAAACCCTACCACCCAAGTTTATGATGATGACAATTTAATAAAGATTTGTAAGCATACCTGCCAAACTGAACTAACCAAATTATATAAATTCGTCTTCTTGGCATTTAACCGAACGCTGTTGTTAAATAAAATTCGACATAAATCAGGCAAAATGGGTTCCTTTGATAACCGAGCCAATTCAAAAATAAGAAAATTGCACTTACTCTACGTATTCTAGATTAGTAGTTCTCTTTACAGTATTATAATTTGCAAAAATAAAAATTAAAAAACACAAGTTGTAAAGATATATTGTGCAGTATGAGTAATGCTCATCATCAGTTATTATTGGACAAAACATGATTTGGATAAAAATTTGTGGTTGTCACTTTTAGTACTTACCTGATATAATTTTCTTATCTACTTGCAGGTGAATAGGAAAATACATAAAAAAGTTGTTTCTCTTTTTTGTAATATTTTCTTATGTAAATATAATAATAATTATTTATTTTAATATTCCAACTCAATGTGTACATAATTTACAGTAATACTGGTATCTGCACTGGTTACAAGCCGTATCGCAGATATCATAATTTCTTATAACGGGAACTAAAACAAACAGTGACTTAAACATATCTAATAAACTATTCAAATAGTTAAATTTATATTTAAATAGTTACTTACACGCATTTGTCTTTTAATTTTAAATTAGGTCATTTATTAACATGTAAATTAAAAAATATTTACTATAAAAAGAGATTTCGTACAGCAACATTCTTAGGAATGCATATTAGTGGGGTGAGTGAGGCAGGAGTATATTATACTCGTATAATTATGGTATATACCATTTGTGCAATATGTGAAGAAACATTTTAATATCTCGTAGTTAATTTAAAGAGAAAACCTTTATTTGGTAATTTATATAATAACGGTGAATAAATCACGTCATCTTAAAATCCCTCCGATTTTTGTCGTGAAAATTCGCGGTAGATTTTAAAATGACGCTCATAAATGTGAATATGGTCGACACAAAGGACTCCTGCGCTTTCTTTTCACGAGCTTTTAAAGTTGTCTGGCTCATTTTCCATTTCGAGACATAAAATAGAACTATTACAGATGACAGACATACATCCGAGAGAGAGAATGAAAATTGAGAAAGTAACTCATAAAGGCTATGTTCGAGCGCCCTCAACATTTTTTCGAAATATTTTTATGTGTATTACAATAAATATGCTGGCATCTTTCTCTGTGTATTTTTAAATTAAATCTGCTGGGTATGTACTAAAATTTTCAGTCATTTAGTATATTGATGTATTAGGAAAATTGTACATTGTTCTACTAATGTTTAATTACTGAAATATTTTACATAAAATCACACAATAATTATTCTTTCTTTTCGATGTGATAACGTCTTATAAATCGATGAACGCACTGCACGAACTGCACGCACGAAAAAGAATGACTCATTGTCATGTTCCGCATGAGCTGAGCGTGCAAGCGAGAGCACGGAACAAGCGATAGAGAGACGCGATCGGCCTAAGCGTTCGGCTTCGGAAATTCTTCTCGCTCACGACCCCTATATGGGGGTGCGCGTGCGGGGAAACCGCGTCAGGGTGACCCCTCTGGCAGTGGCATCGCTCGCCCCCCGCGTTTAGCGGGGGTGTCTAGTGTTCGGGGATGAAGACGTCACTCTCGTGACGTTTCCCCTGTGGATATCTTCTGCGTAGCTAGGATTGTGTTTTCAGGGTGTCTTGCCGTTTGATTTCCGCGATAGTCGTCTCGATCTCTCTGTTAAAGATCTCGTGAGTTCTCTCGGCTTTTTCGGGGAAGGCTCTGATGCGGTCGTCTCTCATTTGGGTCATTCTCTGGATTATTTCGGGAATCGACATCTCCTCTGGTGGCTTCTCGGTGGTTAGGTGTCTCTTGCTTTTCCGTCGGATTCTCTTTGGACCCTTAGGGGGAGGGTTGTTGGCGGGGGCCATAAGGCACACCGTCGCCGACTCCTCGACCACCTTTGGGGCCGGTTCGGCTTCCGTGGTTCGCCCGAGGCCAGTCCGGGCTACGGTGCCGGCCCGGCGATTCCTAAGTTCCCGTTTAAATACGGGGCAGCGAGCTTTATTGTTGGCAGCGTGGGCGCCCCCGCAGTTGGCACAGGTCGCCGGAACTTCTTTGGGACGGTCGCATTGTCGGGCGGGGTGCGGTCCCCCGCACCGCACACAGGCTTCCTTTCGATGGCATTGAGCAGAGGAGTGCCGGAATTGCTGACAGCGGAAGCACTGCGCAAGCCGGCGCTCCCCTCTCCAGGCTTCTATCTTTACTGGCAGGCTTGCGATCTTGTCTACGTTGTAGATGGCGGGTGTTAATCCGGGCGTGCGCTTCAGGATGGCGAAGAAGATGCACCCCGGTCTGCCTCGTCGTCCATTCACTTGACGGGTGTATTCTGGGTTGAAGCCCTTCTCGCGAAGGGCCTCGAGGATTATCTGCGGGTCTGAGCCGCTTGGAAGGCCGCGGATCGCGACCTTGAGGCCTAGCAGAGAGGGGGGGTATAGGTGAACCACTGTAACCCCTCCTGCTTCTCCAGGAAGTCTATGATAATTCGGTACTCTTCGGCATCTTGAGGTAGGAACCGAACACCCTCCCCGTAAACGTAAACGTTGGGTCCGCGCCCCAACTTGACCTCCAACTGTGGGAGCTGCACTGCCCAGTCGGGGAGGCGCTCTACCACAATCGGAGGGTAACGCGAGCCCTTCGCGACGGGCGAGGTGGGCGTTGATCGGACGACCGTGGACGCGGTGGCAGCACTGTCGCACGGTGGCTGCGCATTAGGGTTCCGTAAACCCGAACCCGGCTTAGTTTGCGGATCGCGCGCTAGGGGCGCTGCGATCGACGCATACGATGGCTGCTCGCGGGCAGCCAATCGCGACGGCGCGGACGGAGCGTGCGCGGGGGTGGGTGCGACCACCCGCGTCGCTTGGGTTTCTTGTGAGGCGCGCGGCGGAGTTGATGACGGCTGCGCGGGCTTCTGAATGCAGGCCTTCTTTGGTGTCGGTTGGGCGTCTGGCGATGATGGTGGAGATGTTGCGCGGTTCGCGGCGGGCCCAGCTTCGGGTTCGCTGCGCTTGCGGCGCAGCGCTCGACCGAGCGGGCTATCCGGAGCGTCCGGAATCGCGGGTAACGCGAGTTTACCGCGGGCGGCGCGTTCGAGCGCCGCCGCGTCGTTCGCGGAAAGCTGCTGTCCCTCTGTTGCGGCCTCTCGGACGCGCAAATACAGCGCCATCCAGCGGGCCATCCCCTCCGACAGAGCCCCAGCTGTAATCAGCTGGGCGAGAGTGAGAATATCACTCTCGTACGCTGCTGTCAGAGTTGACGGCCCCCCAGACGGCCTCTGTCGCGCGACGGGGGTCGGCGGGCGAGGAGCAGGCATTGAAGTGCGGAGTCCGGTGGGCGTAGCAGTGGTCTTCTTATTTTTCGAGGTGGCAGGATCCGTAGGCTTGGCTGAGGTTGTCGGTTGGCATTCTGTATGGCTCTGAAAAGGGCCTTTGTTTGAACGTTCGCTCGACGTTGCCGGAGCTGACGTGGAAGCGCGTGAAGAACGCATCGTCGCGTAGGTCGGAGCGCGCGGTGCTCTCGGACGACCTCGTACGCGTAGACGACGGAGCCGTCTCGCGTTCGGCTTGTGACGCATCTATCTATATATAGAATAATTCGATTCATAAAAGTATGCAATTTTTCCTCAATATTTTTTATGACGTTATCCCGTAAAATTATCGTCCGGAAACCGACTTTACAAACAACCATTTTTTTTAAATTTATCTATCTTTTTTAAATGAATATCGAGGTAAATTAATTAATGGAAAATCGTGACGTTTGTCGCGTCCTTATTAAACGTAGTATATGAAAACCGGTCATAAATGCTTATTATATACATATTATTCTTTTATTACGAACGATTGAATAGATTCTAGACATAAATCATTTTATGGAACGCCTTCAGTTATATGTAGCGACGCTAAAGCAATTGGATGCGTGAAACCAAATACTGTACACAGAAGATTTATCCAGTATTGCATAGAATATGACTGTTGATAATGGTGATTATAAGTCGATAGGACTAAAAAGAAAGAATGAACCTTCTGCAATATTCTTTACGCTGTACACTGGAATCTACGAGATTGGTGCGGCGTCCAGCTCACCACATGGAAGCCGGCAATAACCCCGCTTTGATAAATGCGACACGCCGAAGATCTCGACTTGGCATCGTGTCGTCGATTTTTCTTATAGACTGGAGGAAAATATCGTTCGCACAACGGCGAAATGTTGCTCGTCATTTGCTGTGAATAAAATTGAAGGTTTCTTTTATAAAAATATATTTATTTATCTATATCTTAAACTACAATGAGATATTTTCATTTTATTCCTACATAGCAAAGATAAGAGACGAGTATTCATATAATAAATAATAATGAATGCATTTATTCGTATGGAAAATATTTTCTTTTCTGTCAATTGTAAACAACTTAGCAATTCTAAAAAACCGAACAAGTAGCTTGTTACCTACTGTACTACCTACCTAATGTACTCTAATACCTAGAACCAGATAACGCGGACTCGGATTACAGTGCAAGTTCCCATCGTAAAGTGCTGACCATGTGGAATGTACACATCGTGAGACAATGAAGCGATGACAAAGGAACAATCTCGCTCTATCGCTTGAGCTTGGAGGTTGACACCTTAGTTTAAGTAAAATATTATATTAATGTCTTTCTTTTAAAAACCTCCTACGGACGGCCAACTACGTAATTAGCTAGTAGATCTTGCAACCTTATGTTTCGTAATATTATTACATTTATACATGTAATAAGAATGTAAATGTAGTGTGCCTGTTTAAATTTTTGTGGAAAAAATTGTTGAAGGTTTCTAGAGATAAGTAATAAAATACATTTCAATAATTTTTAGAAATGTCGTGTTTAATTATAAAGCATAATCTCGAGTATCATTTAGTATTTGTATTTTTTTTTAATCGGTCCAGTCTATCAAGAGTTATTGCAATTTTAATGGCAACACGACTTAAGTACGAGAGAAAAGTTGATAATTAAATGGACTTTAACCTCTTTAAAATCTATGGTATTTTATCATTACATAGTATAAAACAAAGTCCCCTACCGCGTCTGTCTGTCTGTATGTTCGCGATAAACTCAAAAACTACCGAACGGATTTTCATGCGGTTTTCACCGGTGGATACAGTGATTCATGGGGAAGGTTTTAGTATATAATTTGTCAAGATTTTTTTTATAATCAAGGCGGGACAGCGTTTGCCGGGCCAGCTAGTAATATAATAAATAATAATATCTAAGAGACAGTAAAGGAAGGAAAAATGTTTATTTTAAGGAAAACTATAAGCTGTTTTCGAGTAAAGAGTAGAAAAACCTTGCCCCACGGACACACTCAATCAAGTAGGAATAAAAGTTCAGTTTTTTCATTATAGTACGGAATCCTAAAAATATGTGTGATGTTACAAGACAATTAAGTACGCAAACAAAATTTACATTAAACCGAGTATTTGCACTGCATATATTTGTAAGTTTGTTATTCCAATTTGAATAAAAAAAAATGTAAGAAACGTATACGTTACGTTTTTATACGTACGTGATTTATATTTTTTTTTATGAAATAATTTAAAATATGAAATTGACGGCTACTTAGTTTGTGGAAGTTTGTTGTAATACTAATATAATTCTAGAAATGAGTAAACGGAATAGAAATACTAGGAAATCAGTATAGTAATAAATATTCTTTATAAATATATATATATATATATATATATATATTTTATAAAGAATCTAAATAAAATAAAGCATATGTTAAAGATATTTTTTATTATTCATTATATAATTTTTAGAACAGAACTACGTGTCTAAACATACATACAACAACACTTTAGATATATCAAATGAATGGATTTTAGAATATTCTCTATTATTTTAAATTGATACTAAAACTAAATTTAATTTACTTAAGACATAATCAAAACTAAAGATCAGATAAAACGAGACTTTAGTATTAAAAACAAAGATAGATTGAATACTTAAAGCGTAGTAATATAATTACTTAACCAGATTTTTATTACAAAAAGATCATCGACAATCGTCACCAAAATTCACTGTCTCACTCCGAATTAAATTCATTGATATATACATGAGTTAGATTCCGATAACCGCGCTAATCCGTATTACCTCAGCTGGAACAGTTTGATGCCAATCTTCTCTCCGTCATAGTTACGGGAAGTTAAATAGACATTAAAATATTACCCTTCCTCGCTTAGTCTAGACAGGATTCTCGATAATTTGGATTCGAGCGCCGATACCTGTCTGGCGATCGATTCCCGGTCGAATACCTCCAACATTTTGGAGACTTCAAGAGAGCTTCAAGCGGTGGACGATCGCGTACTTATTATCTATGAGAGTGTGAGAGTGTTAATCAAGGAAATAAACGCTGTGACACGCAAACACGATGCCTATATATCTAAGAAAAACCGTATGTGACCTCGCACATAACTACGGTTACAACACATAATAGTTTCTTCAGTTATTATAGAAACGCCCGTTCAGTGTAATTTCATGCGTTTCCATAAACTTTTGATGATATCGTAAAAGTAATTCGATCTATCTCTATTCAAATGACATAAATTGTAACTGTTTTCGGAAATCACATACAGATAAGAAACAAGTAAAATCTTATCTGTGTGGGGTGACCAATAGCCAGATAGGACATGAATTGTATGGGGAGCAACGCTCCTAAACTTAGATTGATATCATCTATTTGCTGTATTTATTGAAGAAATATATATAATGCTACGATTTATGTTTCTAAGAATATAAAAGTAGATATAGAAGCTCGTTTTAACAGCTATAATACTACAGTCAATTTGTGTTCTGAATGTATTGCATAGTCAGTTCAATAGTAGCTTACACAGAGCTCCAACACAGCAGTCTACTAGATTACTATGTAAAAAATTCATAGCAACATTACAACAATAGTGTCACCTTCTTCACTAAATATAGGGTTAATTGTCAGGTATGTTCGATGAATGTTTTAAAATTCCGTACTATAATATACGTTTTCTGAAAATAGCATATCGCTTTTTGATAAAGCCTAGACTATAACTTGTCTGTTAGTACTTTTTAGATTTCTGTAAGTAAATAGTTGCAGGTGTCTACGAATAGGTAATAAAATACATTTCAATCATTTTTTTAAATGTCTGTGTGTCTGTTTGTTTGGACACGTATCACTGCTAAAGTACTGCGTTCATTACAAAACCTTTTAAAGAAAATCATAAAGCATAACTTCGAGTAACATTAAGTTGTTACATTAAAATCTGGTCGGTCTATCAAAAGTTATTGTAATTTTAATGACGATGCGACTTACGAAGTACGAGAGACTGTGTATAGTAATTATACTTAATACATTCAGATGACTTTATTAGCCACTGTTTTGTACATCAGGTTCCACGCGGACAAAGTCGCGGGCACAGCTAATGCTTAAATAAATCATAATTAGTTAACTTAGACTACTAGTCCTTGCACTTGAGTATATATTCTTTGTAATATATGTCACTAGCGGGTCGGCGGACGTTGTCCTGCATTGATAATTAAAAAAAATCTAAAATTCAACCGCAGTGCCACCTACCGGGTCTAATTGTGAATCTAAACCATTCTCGGATCCACTGGGACGCGCACACAAAATTTTATCAAAATCGGTTCAGCTGTTTAGGAGGAGTTCAGTGACATACACACGTACAGAAGAAATTTATATATAAAGATTAATTATCAGAATACACCCTGTGAATATTGTAAAACGTAGGATATTTTAATAATGGGAAAGATAATTCAAGTGGTGGTGATTTATGATGTCATTATGGTGAAAATTTAATGAAAAACGCAAAGCATTAGCGTTTTCGATATGGCAAGATAATTCAGAATGTAAAAAGTTATTCACATTCTTTATAATCAGAGTTTTTTACCCTTCCACCTAAAAACGAAATACGAGATATTTTACTACACCGCTTAAAAAAATTACTTAAATTTTCTGCCTGTCGCATTCAGTTTTATAATAGACCACAGTCTAACCTCTTCGGATATGGAAGTCACTTCTACCTGATAATAAGCAAGCATAGCCTGTGACAATATTAGAAAATCTCTGCATGGGTACTACCCCTCGCTGTCTTGATATAACCTGTGTTATTTATAATCCTCATACCGGATTAAATATTGTGTTTCCCAGATAATCAAAATAGTGTGCTTTATAACTATATAGCCTTCACAAATACGTTTAACGTGTGTTATGTATAGTATGTGTTTTTAATATATGTGATTGTGTATGATTAATACGTATATATCTTAGTTGTATTTTATATAGTTTTGTAGTGTTTATATAGTTTGTGTATATTTTTACGTTGTTGCCATAAATATATCAATTTTAAAACAGATGTCTCTCAAAGGTTTGCTTGAAAGAGATTGCTCTAAGCGATGACACCGCCTGGGTGTACACGAATGGAGTAGATTACTTTATATATTTGAAATGAAGTGTATTATGAATAGTTTTATGGAAAATGTAGATGCCCATAATGCCTATTTCTTTGTTTTGTTTGATATGTGTATGTAACTGTAATGAAACTTGTAGATCATATAAAAATTGCAAATGCACAACTGATATCCCTAAGCAATATATAATTTACATTGAGTTTCTGGTGGGTCTTAATCGGCATGTGGTACTTTTTTCATTATAAGACGTCTGTAGTTTGTAGGGAGTAATCACCGAAACGGCTGAATTGACGAGACTTTCATAGGTAGCTACAATACTTAAAAAAACTATTTAGGTTACATATACATATGTACGTACATGTACATACGTATTTATATGAAGATTAAGCTGTAAAGATAACATTTAACAAAAGTAACATAAAAAAGTATAAAGGTTATAAAGAATAAACAGCAGTGAAAAAAATAAATTACGTAAGATCCTTTATTAATGTAAAGAAAGTATAGATAACTCAGGTTATTTTTCACAGCATCAATATAAATAATCAAACGCAGTGTGTATATCACTCATTGGTATATAAAAACCCAAGATGCAAACTTAACGTCTCACAGCCGGCACACAAAAATGAGTGCATAATTTTGGATTATGGACTCATTTCAAATAGTCACGCGTCGCTTGCGTCCTTGTAAAAACAACTTTAAATCATTTAGGTAAGGTTGAATTTGCAAAATCATAAGTTTATCGCATAACTATATCCGTGTATGTATGTATTGGGAAGTTTTGCGGGATGGTTTTAAACGCTACTTTAATTCGAGACTATGTGTCTTGGGTTTTTATATGTCAATGATGTAACACTACATTTTATTCACTTAAGACAGGACGTCAAGTGCCTAACAGATCGGTAATTGCCTGTATACTATTTTCAGAGGACACGAAACAGGATTCTTTCGGGAAAATATAAATTCGGCGAAACGTACGATTATCTAAAATCCAGTATTTTCATAAAGCTTCACATTACAGCACTACAAAGAAACAAATGGACCATGTGGCGCTTTATCCAAATGTGATATGCAAATACGTAACGTCCGGAAATACACAAAACTGGACGGCTCGGTGGCGCCTGTCTGTGTTCACCGCGAGAGAGCCGCGCACTCGTTAAATATGTTAGAATAATAAGCTTTCATAATGTTTGAATTTTTCAAAATTCGCCGACGAGAGATAATTTAATTCTGTATTTGTTTGCGTTCGCTCTTATTTGAATACATTTCCGTCAAATGAATTATTTATGATGTGTGAAATTATTTATACTAGTGGTCGCCTAGTGGTCGAAAGTCGACCATAATTTATTTTGACGTTCAATAAAACCAAAGAGAATAAAAAACCAATAATTTTAGTGGGTTCATAAATTTATTAAAGACATGTTATTTATCAATTAATTATTTAAGTATTTATTGATGTATATTATGAATTATTTACATATTATATTATTATAGATTAACCTACAGTAAATCATGTTAAAAATATTGAATGTAGAATGAAAAAAGGTGATTGGAACGTAAACGTAATTTTCGTTTACATGTGTGTATACGTTGTGTGTCATTCAAGCAATAGTACATGTAATTTTTTTTTATGTCAAAAGCAGTCAAACGAACATGTGGGTCACCTGATGTTAAGTAATCACCACCGTCCATAGACACTAGCAACACCAGGAGAGTTGCAAGTACGTT
The DNA here is from genome assembly GCA_036509395.1 of Antheraea yamamai. Classification (NCBI taxonomy): domain Eukaryota; kingdom Metazoa; phylum Arthropoda; class Insecta; order Lepidoptera; family Saturniidae; genus Antheraea; species Antheraea yamamai. The sequence goes on from AP028441.1 coordinate 13,716,264, forward strand.
GCCAGCCTGTGTATGGGGGAGGGGTAGGGAAAGGAGAAAGGGGAAGGGAAAGAGGGAAAGGAGGTGGGCTTCCGGCGCTTTCACTGACCAAACGAAACACAACAGTGCAAGCACTGTTACTTCAAGTCGGTGTTCTGTGAGAGGGTGGTACTACCCCGGGCGAGCCGATCTATTCATGCTGAAACTAGTAATAGCTACAGCGTGGCTCTGCCACCTTCAAAATGTAATGTTTATTTTAATAAATTTAACGTATTTAAAATGCATTTCATATTGTAAAAATAGCTTCATTCACTTCTCCTCCATATAAACTTTAACTATGCCAAATTTCACGCGTATCCGTTCGCGCAATTCGCTTCAAAAGGGCTCCAAATTTTCGCTTCACGTTTTAATATATAGATACTTATGTACATTTTACTTACTATTTTAATTTGTATGTATAAAAATGAGTGTTAACAGATACATCAGATTCATAAAAACGAATATATTTTGACCCAAAAACATGAAAATTAACGCACTTTATTATTTTCTCTATTCTCTTTTACTATATATTCAGTTAGCGTTACTCAATTACAGAAATACTCCTAGGGACGGTTTAAGTTCTCCTGCACAGTTTCTCATGGGACGCAGGCTTCGTTGTAAACTACCAACTCATCCTAAATTTTTACAGCCAAATCCAGTGAATCACTCCGAGTATATAATATTATTAGATAAACAAGTTATTTCTAAAACGGAGTAAGGAATTGAAAAAATTAAATAAGGGTGATAAGGTAATTGTTTAGATGGTAATCACAGGACTCGTAGTACGGTAGTGCAGGGCGCCAAGACATATTGGCACGTATAGCCGTAAACAATGAAGCATGGCCAACAGTGAATAGGCAAAGTCTAATCAACATACTCTTGTTACTTCTCCACCATTTACACGTAGCCGTGCAAAGCTACTTGGTGATTTATAAGTACCTAATACTTGTAAATATTTATCATTTTGTAAAACCTTCAAACTAAGTTTTATAAGAAAATAAGTAATTAAGTTTCATAAGAATTGTTATGCATTTATTTTGTAATGATTGTTATATCTTTATATATAAACTATAAAATTATACTTTATAGTTGTAATTTATAGATAAGACATAGGCAATTGTGTAAACTTAATCTGAGATAGTTTCTAGAATACAGTTTATTACATAACGAGTATCTTATAAGATGGTATAAAGTGATAATTGTTTCCATTTGTTTGTTACTGTATAATAAATATAAGGGGAAGGATTTTGAAGAGAAGGAAGAGGAAATTGAGGGGAAGATGTTGTATACATTAGTTTTTAAGGGGAAGATGTTGTATACATTAGTTTTTAAGGAGAAGATGTTGTATACATTAGTTTTTAAGGGGAAGATGTTGTATACATTAGTTTTTAAGGGGAAGATGTTGTATACATTAATTTTTAAAGGGAAGATATTGTATACATTAGTTTTTAAGGGGAAGATGCTGTATACATTAGTTTTTAATGGGAATATGTTGTATACATTAGTTTTTACGGAAAGGATGTTGTATACATTACTTTTTAAGGGAAAGTTGTTGTATATGTGGGTTGATCTAAATAAATCAGTCATTATCTGAATCGTGTATTGTTGACATTACAACAAAATATTTACGCAATATCCAGTTTCCTATAACTCAAATGTTTATGACAAAGTTAATAATCATCAATAAATAATAATAGCAAACCTGTACAAATCAGCGAGCACGACTTATATCATAAATGATGAAAAAATTAAACTCTTTGAACTCAATAATGTAAGATAACCTTGCTCCGAGTTTAAGATAGCCAAACCGAACAACCTGTCTTGTTGGTGAGACTTAATTGCTTTCTCAGTGGAATCTCGCCGTTAACTCTGGCAGATAGTTCGATAGTGCACGCTGCTTCGAGATATCCTCCCTAGACATGACATTGATTAGTTTGGCAAATTGTAAACTGAAGCGAATAATTTATATTGTATACTAAGTGGTGGGTTAACCTAAAACCAAAATACCTATTTCAAAGTCGGGAAGGCACCATCGAAAAACGCCGAGTCCAAAAATACTGGCCTTTACTATGAGTTTATTACGTCGTAGCTTGGCACAGAGTCTGAGTAAGGGTTGATCCTATCAATTTTTTTATCATGCAAGATTACATTTGGCATCCCAAATGTTCAATTGCTTTTGTTCGTAATTGAAGTGAAGGATATTTTTCGGTTTGGCGCTATTGTATAGTGCTGATCATGGAAAACTAGAAAAAGTACAACTTGGTGTAGAATTAATTCCACATCGTATAAGACTTTTTTTTCTTTAGTGTTACCTCTGCGCTGTAGATGAGTAAAGTTAGCTCTTACGTTAAACGACCTTTCATTTTGTTTTTTAATTATTATACTTGTTTCTGCCCGCGACTTCGTCCGCGTGGAATAGTTTCTTTGAGTTAACGCTAACTTTAACTCGCGACTTCGTTTACGTAGAAGGAGAACACATTTTTTTTTAAATATGTACGTTAACCCCGATTTTGAAACATTCTTCATTGGTGTTCCTATCGGTCTTAGCGTGATGATATATATATATATATATATATATTATATTTTCGGTTGCCAGTGTATTTAACAGAACAATCGCTGTCGGTGGTGGTTGTATTATATTATTAAAAAATAATTTAAAATTTAAAGATAGAAAAGATATATGTAGTCTCTCAATAGATCCTATCTGTGAAGTGGCTTGTGCAGAGATGGATAAATTAATTATACTTTGTGTTTATAGACCTCCATCATCAAATATTTGTCAATTCCTACAAAAAATGGAAGAAATTCTTATGAGAATATTGAATAGTAATAAGCGGGTTTTGGTCTGTGGTGACTTTAATATAGATATCTTAAGTATGTCACCGGAGGTCACTAAGTTCACATCTTTATTCAAGTCGTTTAACCTGGATCCTCTTTTTAATGAGCCGACCAGATGTACGTTTCAAACTGCATCTTGTATTGATAATATTTTTAGTAACTTCAAGACCATTGGCAGTAGTATTGTTACTGGGATCCGCTCTGATCACAAAGGACTCCTTGTTAAAATAAGTTATGATAAACCTAGTGCTGACTGCAAGAAACAAACTAGACTTATATCGAAAAGTAGACTAGATCTTTTAAATCATCATATTGCACAATGCCTATCTTCCAAAACTTTTAATAATCAAGATCCAGATTCTTATTATGACAATTTATTTAGTATCATAAGCACTGAATTCAGTAAACATTGCCCAAGAAAGGTTATTAATGTAAAGGAAAAAACTAGTTTTAGTGAATGGGCAACAACAGGCATTAAGAAAAGTAGAGATCGACTGTATGATCTTTATTATAGGAGATCACTAACAAGTAGTGAATCCTTTCATGCTTATGTTAGAAATTATTCTAAAGTTTTTAAACGTGTTTGCATTGCTGCCAAAGCAAAGTTTTTGGGAAATAAAGTTCTCGAATCTAGAAATAAGACCAAAACTGTTTGGCATATTATAAATAAAGAATTAGGTAAAAATAAAATAAATGATAATTCACTTAATCTAAATGTCGACGGAGTACATATTTCCAAAAGTACAGAGGTAGTAACTGTTTTCCAAGATTATTTCACTAATATACCTTTACAAGTAACAAAAGATATAACATCATCAGCCCAGGGTGCAGCAGCTCTTTTAAAAAATATGAGTGCACCTATAGATTCAAAATTTAAATTCTTATCTATTAGCGCAGGTGAAATAATAAGGACCTTCAAGCAATTAAATTTAAAACACACCGAAGACATATGGGGTATATCGGTAACAGTAGTACAGTCTTTAATTGTTACTATTTCACCACATTTGGCTAATATATTTAACCAGTGTATAGCAAAAGGAACTTTCCCCAATTTAATGAAAATAAGCAAAGTAGTTCCTTTGTTTAAATCAGGCTGCAGAAGTAGTCTTGGAAACTATAGACCTATTTCTGTACTTCCGTCCTTAAGTAAAATTTTTGAAAAGATTATGCTCAACCAATTAGTAGACTATTTCAATATGCAAAAGTTTCTGGATGGTCGACAGTTTGGTTTCACGAAATTGAAATCCACTACTGACGCGGGTGCAACGCTTATAAGTTATATATTGAGGGCCTGGGAGGATTCGCATGATGCAATTGGTGTGTTCTGCGATCTGTCTAAGGCCTTTGATTGCGTTGACCATAGTACGCTTATTCTAAAATTAAAACATTATGGTATTTGTGGATCTTCTCTCGACCTTCTAGTCTCTTATTTAAAAGATCGTTGTCAGAAAGTTAGCATACAAGGGGTAACCTCTGCAGGATCCTTTGCGCGAATTGGTGTCCCACAGGGCTCTATTCTGGGACCGTTCTTGTTCTTAATATACATAAATGATCTGCCGCTAATGGTCAATAACTGTGCTGACATGGTGCTTTTTGCAGACGATACTTCAATTATATTTAAAGTAAAAAGGACAGATTCAGAGGTTGGGCACGTAAATAATACTTTAAACGAAATTTCTCATTGGTTTGCATTAAATAACTTAGTACTTAATACAGGTAAAACAAAATGTATGAGATTTATTTTGCCTAACGTGCCACAGATTGATAGTAGCATTAAGATCGAAGGGAATTTTGTAGGGTTAGTTGATAATACTGTATTTTTGGGTATCACACTAGATTCAAAATTACAATGGGGTCCTCAAATTAAACAATTGGCAAGCAAATTAAGTTCTGCTGCATTTGCAGTACGTAAGATTCGCCAGCTAACTGATATTGCCACTGCTAGGTTAGTCTACTTCGCCTACTTCCATAGCCTAATGTCTTATGGCATTCTGTTGTGGGGGACAGCAGCTGAGGTAGACACCATATTTTTATTACAAAAACGAGCAGTTCGAGCAATCTACAATATGAGACCTCGCGAATCCTTAAAGACCAAGTTCAAGGAGTCCGGTATCTTAACTCTGCCCTCCCAATACATTCTTGACAATTTAATGTATGTCCGTAAGAACCTAGAAAAGCTAGATTTTGTAAAATACCGGCACAATCTAAATACTAGAAACTGTAACAAACTGGTTGTCCCACGTTTTAGACTTAGTAAAACCAGTAACAGTTTTTTGGGAAATAGTGTTAGATTTTACAACAAAGTCCCAAGGATATTACCGATTTGCCGGATTGTGAATTTAAGCGCCATGTCAAGCGGGTTTTGGTGTCAAAAGGCTATTATAGAGTGGATCAATATGTGAACGATGGTGATGTCTGGAATTGACTCATCTCTGTGCATCCATTAAAAACGTTTGTGAAATTTACTATTATATAGAATATATTATTATTCTAAATATTATATATATTTGTTAAAAAGATAAACCAGATCGAGTTTCTTGCCGGTTCTTCTCGATGACTGGGTTGTTTTCCGAACCGGTGGTAGTTTTGACGTTCATGAGTGCCTTCTTAGGGCCTAAATTGAATAAAGTGTTTTGAATTTGAATTTGAATATATATATATATAGCCTTCCTCGATAAATGAGCTATCTAACATTAAACTTATTTAATATTAACTTATTTAATTTAATATTAACTAATTTAATAGTGGTTCCTTAGATTATCGCGTTCAAGCAAACAAACTCTTCAACTTTATAATATTAGTATAGATTTTCTTAGAAAACAAATACAATTTCTTCTGGTGCCTGTATTTTAATTCTTGTTCATATGATAGATATATCCGTATTTTCAATCTCATTGATGTTGATCTCATGTTACTTAATGCGGTCGCATCGCCCCGGTGCCGCCACATGTGTACCGCCCTTGATTCGACTTCGCTACTGATCCTTTATTTTTTTCATTATTGTTTACCAATTGCAACCTTCCAGTTCTAAGAACCAAATTATAATACATATTTACTACTTAATATAACTGCATTTTTTAAATGTGCTTTACATTTATTCACATAATAAAATCTCCTGTAATTAAATAATAATGCTCAAGGAATATATTTATCGTACTATAATTTGAATCTATATCATTCATGGTAGGAAACAATTATTTTTCAGTTGTTTCCTAGGCGACGAAGTCTTTCTATATTCACTGGCAATAAAATCGATTTAAGATAATTAGCATAGGTATATTAATTATTGTAGAAATAAATTACAATATCTGGGATTTTGAAAACCAATTTATTTACATTCAAATGTTGTAACTCATTTGAAATAATATCAAGTATAATTTATTTTAAGATAGTTTTAATATACAATCATTACATAGTATAAAACAAAGTTCCCTATCGCATCTGTCTGTCTGTCTGTTCGCGATAAACTCAAAAACTACTGTACGGATTCTTATGCGGTTTTCACCAGTGCATAAAGTAATTCATGAGGAACGGTTTGGTATATAATTTGTCAAGGGTTTTTATCTAAATCAGGGCGGGAGAACGTGTGCAGGGCCCGCTAGTATGCAAATAAAATTAGTTCTTAACAAATCTTTATGTCTCGAAAATACACAAATTTCTAACCTACACCAATTTCTAACAGCAACTTACAAAGAAGATATCACATCTCGGAGTAAAAACATGAAATAGTTAAATACAGCAATATTAATAAAAATACATTTATACATATGATAAGAATGTAAATTAAACGTGTCTGCACTTTTCACTTTTTTGTGGAAATAATTATTGCACGTGACTAAGAATAAATAGTAAAATATATTTGTCATGTTTAGAAATGTATGTCTATCTGTCTGTTTGTGAAATAATAAATTAATAACATAACGATTATAATAAGAATGAGCTCAAGTATAGCTAAAACATAATTTATTCATTATAAGAATTTTCACTTCGGTTTTACCGTCTAATTGTGTTAGTATTAAAATGCGTTTTGTTAAATAGGAATGTTATTAAAATAAATTAAAAACACACTTTTATAATTCATACATGGTACTAAACATATTCGGCCTTATAGATCGGCTGAGTGCCTTAAGCCCTCGCCTTAGTAGTCCGGTGAAGCTGTTAAGACCTTGCTAGGTCAATAGAGTAGTCAGATCGAGAAAAAAAAATCGGCCTTATTACAAAAACAACAATGAACACGGGTATAACACGAGTTTTACTAAGCAGTAATATATAAACATTTGATTTAAGTTTTTTATGCAAGCAATTCTGAATAGCATTCCTTCAATTCGATCTCACATTCAAAAACGTTCCATTACATACAAATATTTTGCAAACAATTTAATTTATGAATAATATTTTCGTTCAGATCTTCATTAGAAAACTTTTCTTATTTTACGTTTAATTGGTTATCATTATTGAGATATTTTAGTTAAAAGAAAATGATGTATAAAATAAATAAAATAAGCAATTTATAAATTTTATATATTTAGGTTAAGTGCGTAAAACAGTAATGACAGTTTGAATACACTGTCAGGTGTCAATAGTGTCAAATATTAGTAGTTACAATTTACTTGTGAATGCCTAAAATTGTTTAAGCTGTTTACATCTTCCAAATTAATTATACCCACGAAATCCATAATTTACTATGAAACTTCTTTTGCCGGCAAATAGAGATACAGTTAATTACAACAATAGAATGAAAACTGTCAACTTAGAGACAAGTGTTAGGGAATATTTAACGACAATAATGTTCACCTGTAAACAAGGGTAAGGCACTATTTTGTAATCAAACTTTTTTAAAGTAAGAGTTCAATGCGTATTTAACTTTTGTGTAATAACACGGATTATGTCAATAATTTTAAATATTCCGAAAATAATATATAATATAAATTAATTAATTATAAAATATTATAAAACTTTCACAAACTCGGCCACATTACAGTAGTATTATAAAGTTAAATGAAGGCAATAGAAATAATTATTGTGTGGTTTCTACTGTTGTTTTTATAGTTGGTTAATTATAAAGCATGTATTTGATATAAAATTATTATACCCAATAAACATGACTGCTCTCAATGGAATTTCGACTGTGCCTGTTGAACGACATTTGAACTTCGCTATCGAAAAACTAGGCCCTTATTCTCAAAATTTGTGGAAAATATCGGTTAATCTCTAAATTTATATTACTTGGTTATTCTTTGATCGTTTGTGTTACAACCAGGTTTTGCATAAATTTTATTATTAAGCTATGACCGAATGACTGTATTGCATTGCTGTTTTGTTCAGAATAATGGCTGGTAATTAACGGTTAAGTGTTTAGGAGAGAAGTTTTGATGACAGTAAAACGGTGCGGTGAGATTTGTTATCAAGTCAGACCTCTAGTATAATTAAATGCCTTGAAAATTCGATAGTAAACAGCTCATTTGTTAGTTTAAATTTATAGTTCGAGAAGCTGTATGTCAATCTCGGAATAATAAGGACGTGTCTGAGGCACACATAACTGTTGTTCTGAGTACCACGCCGTATCCCGAAAGATAGATGTTATTCAGATTTTATTAATCACTGTTTTTTACATTAAATACCAAGTGGACGTCGTTGCGGGCTAATCTAGTACAAATATAATAAAGATAGTAATTTTAATAAACAATAAAAAAATATAAAAGTTTTCTCACTTTTAAATCACAAAAAAACCCGAGAATTATGAAAAGTATTTCCACATGAAATAACTCAAGAGTAGGAGCTCAGTGATTATATATTTATACTATAGGGCACGGCGGACGTTGTCCTGGCTTGATAATTTAAAAAAATCCTAAAAATTATCAGCAGCGTACTGGGTCCAATTGTGAATGTAAAATTAATTTCTCAAAAGTAAAAAAACCTCGCGTTAAATGCATGAGATTTTTTTAGGCTATAAAATAACGATTTCAATATTACCCAAGTAAAAAAAAACAACTTGGTAAATAATGGGTACCCTAATGCTACAGTAATAAAATAAGTTACCTATTTTTAATGAAGAACGATTTCATTAGACTTATATAAGCCTTTCTGTATTCACTAGACATCACGACATATATGATAGGATTTAAACAAGTAGTCGAATGCACTAATAAATAGCTTATAAATACCATTGTTGGATAAGATGAAAATTCTAAGTATAAAGACTTAATCACCATAACAGGCAGGTGGCAAACAAAATAACATACCATTATTGCAATTATCATCGTCCGTAGCTTTTTGTCTTTCCTCGTTGGAAACCACTGCTTCATGTTAATGTGTTTTAATTTTAATCGTAACTGTTTACGAATATTCGTCGACATATTACTTGACTTTATTCTCATTGGATTTGGTTTAATTTCATAGATATTTTCTTGCGCATTTAATTCATCGTTAGATAACGCTGGCTGTGTTTCAGTCGATTCTGCTTCGTTTTTTAATTGTGATGAGACAATGCTGGATTCATCACGACTATCGAAAACAATCTTGCTTTTAAGTTTTGGTCCCGCTTTCTTTACTGCTCTTTTAACTACGTAGAATAAGTGGATGTAACATAGAAGCATTATTGTACAAGGTACGAAGAAAAAGGAGATCATGAACAATTCTTTTGGTGATTGTTTGGTTTCATCCGGAATTATAGTACAAAATCCAATGTGTGGATCTAAGCTAAAACGACCCCAGACTTCGAACAAAGTTGGCATTAATAGCGCAAAAGACAATATCCAGATGGCCGTGATGATAATAATCAGTTTTTTTTTATTAAAACACCTGAAAAAGTAAAATTATGAATACAATTGTGTATTATTTTCTTACAATAATTCAACAATAAGACCTATAATAATAACATCATGCTGGGAGAATCCCACTTCTGAACCAAAGGCCTCTATATACACCGTGACTGTTTAAAGAGTGACAATTTTCAATCGTGTGATAGGTCATGGTCAAATTTAACATATAAAATAATAATATCAAAAGAAATAGTAATAAACAACAAAGAGAACGTAAGTTAAAGTTTGTTCTAAGACTCTCCAAAGTGTGGGTACTAATTTAAATAAACCTAGGTTGAATGACCGGTGACGAAACCTGCGAGCAGAGTTTATAACCTTCGATAATAAAACGGACAATAAACCCTTTTGTTTGTTCAAACCTTGAAAAATTACCCTTTGTTAATTGGTCGGCTTCACTTTCATTTCACTTTTACTACACCAGACGGTCATTGACACTGTGCTTTCAATAAATCAATAAATTCTTCAGTCGAAAGTAATGTTAACCAAGATCGAGTTTTAACTAAAAAATATACATACAAAGAATTCACTTACCTGTGGTACACATGTGGATGAACGATCAGAATATATCTGTTGATTGTTATGGCGACTATAGTAGATAATTTGACTCTACTTACAGAGTGCAATAGTAGTGGATATATACGACATAACATTTTTCCAAAAATCCAGGATTTATATATCAATACACACGCTATTGTAGGTAACACTGTACAACAGATGACGAGATCTGCTATCGATAGATTAATTATAAATATCGCTGCTGCGTTTCGAATCTACAAAGAGACGACATTATTTTTACAAAGAAATATGAAAATCTATAAAAAAATAAAGCATACTTAATATTATTGTATTTTTCTATTGCGTAGGGTAATATAATACTCAGACTTTAAGTCACCACTGTATTTGCTACTATCAGGAAAAATTATAACAAATTTGGTACAATAAACACTCGTACGTTTTTGTAAATTATGGGAATTACCACAACACCAACTTTTACGATGATATCCTATCATTTCATTACCAGTACCTGTTGAATACATTACAAATAATTAATTGAATGATTTGTAACGTTTATTAAGTATTGAATTACCTTTGCATTAGTCTTACACACAATTTGCCTGGCCTCTAGAAAGGTTGACAAAATTTATTTACACCATATATAAGGATTGTTTTAAATTTCATTTAAATCGGCTGAGTGCCTTAAGTGCTCGCTTTAGTAGTCCGGTGAAACTGTTAAGACCTTGTTAGGTGAATAGACTTGTCAGTTCGAAAAAAAAAAAAAACACAGGCGAGACTACACTACTAGACTACAGACTACACTTTTCTGGTCAATATGATCTATCGGTTGTTTAAAAAATCTACTTGGAATGAATTAATAATTAGTTTAAAAAATAGCTTTAATTATATAAGTATACAAATGATATTTCCTTACCCTTTTGTGTCGCGCCAAAGCACAGATGGTGATCAGGTTCCCGGGGATGCCGATAACTATGAAAAGGATATGGCAAGCAGCTATAAAGTGCAGTAATGTCTCAGGATAATTTATAAAAAGAGACACGCTAGATAGTTCTTCGTTAGATCCATAATTGTCCAAACCCACCACAGAACCGTTCTTAATCCCATCTGATATAATAGTTCTTGAGATATTCGAAGACATTTTATTTAAACATATGTACACGTCTCCCTTACTAATGTATTTAATTTATTATGAAGTATGTATTTAATTAAATTATTAATATATTTATAAATTAGTATGTCATTTTCCGTATTGTGTCATCAAATCAGCGCGACTTCGTCTGCAGTGGAATATCCAAAACGGTCAAACCGATTTTCATAGGACTGTTACTGGCACATAACTGAAGTAATAATGACTAACTTGGGCGATTTTGTAATAGACTAGGTGTTACTCGCGACTTTGCCCGCATGGAACGATTGGATCGATTTTCGCAAGACTTCAACTGGTATATATCTAAAGTTATAAGAAGTAACTTGGGCTATTTTATTTTAGACTAGCTATTACTCGTAACTTTCTCCACCGGAAACTGATTATTTAATTTATTATATTTGCAATACATTGTAAATTTGATACACTGAACGAAATAATAGGTCTTTACCTATGAAATTGACATTCTGCAGTACTGGCCAATTCAAATCAAGATAATTTTTGTTTGGCTAAGAATTCTAATTTCAAATTAATTTTATTTTAAAAACATGGAATTCTTTTTCCAAAAGTAGTCATTTGTTTATTGATTAGTTTTACATTTTCATCGCATTTCAATCTTTTTTGTCATCATGGATACGTTAAAAATTTGAGTAATTATGAAATGTGAGTACCGTCGTGGCAGCAACGCGGCACAAGCGGCACGCAACATCTACGACGTTTACGGAGCTAACACTACAAACCAACGCACAGACTGTTAAAGGCGTTGGCGATGTCCAAGGACACCGCCAATATTCTTTCGCCCTGAGAGGTCGCCTCCGGGGAGACCTGTTTTAGGAGGGTCAGGGCGTCTAGCATGGAACGCCCTAACCGGAAGCCGAACTGCGCGTTCGACAGGTTCGGCCCCACTTCCTCAAGATGCCGGACGACCCGGGAGGCAACGATTCTCTCGAGCGCCTTCCCGGTGTCGTCCAGCAACACAAGGGGCCGGTACGCGGACGCGCAGCCCGGGGGGCGGCCTTCCTTTGCCATCAGGCAAAGCCGCTCCGTCTTCCAGGGCTTCAGAAACTGTCCAACCACAAGACAGCGGTCAAACAGCTCCCGAAGCCACCCCCTAGATGGCCCACTGCGATGGCCAGCACCCGACCCGGGGCCCCGTCAGGGCCGGGTGCCTTATGCCTGGCGGTGCGGAGGCGCTTAATCGCCCTCCCCATCTCCTCCTCCGTAACTGGGGGAGGGCCGATCAGCGCCTCTTCTACCACCTGAGGGGGAGGCATGGGAGGAGGAGGAGCTCCGGAGGGTCGGGGAACAATGCTCCCACGACTCTCTCAACCACCTCCGGCTGGAGAGTCTCCGTTGCCGGGGGCGCCTGGCCGCGGAATTTCTTCCGGTCCAGCTTGTACGGGCGCTCCCACGGATTCCTCTCCAGCTCTCGGAGCATCTCCTCCCATGACTGCTCTTTCGCCCGGCTAATGGCGACCTGCAGCGTCTTCCTGCAGGTCCTGTAGTCGTCATACAGCCGGCCCTCCTCCTCGGGGTCCCTATTGGACCGTCTCCGGCGGCTGCACCCGTACAGCCGCCGGGCCGCGGAGCAGGCCGTACGTAGTTCCGCGATTTCATGCGACCACCAGTACAGCGCCCTCCTCTATGGGCGGTGTACGCTCCGCGGCACCAACGCGTCGCAAACCTCCGTGAGAGCATCACGGAGGCGGGCTGCAGACGTGAATGTTTGACTTCCTGCTGTAAGTAATGACGGAACACTTAGAAGGATTTAGGTCTAGTTTATTTAGAGCGCAGTAATCGCTTAATCGGGTTAGGTCTGATTGGAGAGCATTAACATCTGAGGGGAAGAGACGGCTGTGAGTGTGAGTAGTATTTGTAGCATAGGCCCATTAACCAAAAAGTTATTATCTATTTTTACATACACACACTTTATTTTTATAATTCGTAAATAGATTGCAAATAAAAAAATTGAAAGCAAAACTAACGTAGAATAAACTTTTTGAATAGGAACACAAAATAATCTTTGAAAATGTTTGCGATAGAAACTTACCACTTTACCATGGCAACGTATATAATACTAACGTCAACGCGCAGCGAATGCAATGAAAACGAAAAAAATGCCCGATTTTGAAATATTTTTCATTGGCGCTCCACTACTATTGGTTTTAGCATGATGATATATAGCCCAAAGCCTTCCTTGGTAAATGAGCTATCTAAAACCGAAAGATTTTTTCAATTTAGACTAGTAGTCCTGAGATTAGAGCGTTCAACCAAACAAACCAATAAACAAACTCTTCAGCTTTATATATTAGTATAGATGTAACTGGAATTATATTTCTTTTTAAATAAATTTGATGGCCTTTTAGTCTTATTTACCGCGCTCGCGGCTACATAATTCAATTACCATGGCAACTGATGAAAATATTGCGTAGAATTCAATAAGCACTATTGTAATTGATTATTTTTAAAAACTTTATACTGATAAATATAGAGTGTTATATATATACATATATTCATAATTTCAACTCTTTCTGTATTTTTAATTAGAAAACTAATTGTAAACTCATTATTTACAATTCCACATTATAATTAATAGTAATTTATAAGATAGTAGAAGTTTTTCTAGTAAAATATTAGATGATACACGTATTATCGTAAGCGTTCCATAATAAACTTTCTCGAGGAACAGACAACTGGTATCCAAATTATGAAGTGTACGTTAACGTCAACAAATTTCATAAGATATTCATTTTATATACTTAAATTGATCTTTGTGTTTACCATTTCTTAATAATCTTGTATTGTATTGTTATAAATAAGAAGTACCTAGTACGCTAATGGAAGAAATGTTCGCGAGAGCAGTCAATAAATGAACAAAGATAACCTACATAGCTACATTCCTACCTTACGCACATATTCATAAAAAAAATAAAACAATATAAGCCAAGATAAATAGGATATAAAAAGTATTTTTGACATAATATCAGATTGTGAAGAATGAAAAAGCTCAGAATAAAAAAGAAACGATTACTTTTAGTTCGGTCGCAAAAACTTAATTATATCGACAGTATGTGTATATATGTGTGTGTTATATTACATCTATATTAAGATAATTATAATTATAATTTTCATTAGATTCTTGTATAGTGTAAATGAGCACCGAGGGGTTTATGTAGTGGGTTAAAATTCTAAATATTTTGCTGATGGTAAACCCCCATAACCCCATACGGCACGCTATTAGTATTTACATATTCAATGTGCACATTATATGTTACAGTAGGTGATGTGCGTGTCGTACCTACAAATATTTTTAAAAGAGTATTTCTGTAATTTTACTTCTCACAATTTTACTTATCTTTAATACAATTTAAAATGCGCATGCGGAGCCTTTTTTTCTCTCGAACTGACTACGCTATTGACCTAGCAAGGTCTTAACAGCTTCAATGGACTAGGCATGCGGAGCCGCGGACACTAACTGGTAACTGAATGGTTAAAGAGTAGCAATATTCACAGAGGATACTGAGTACCCGTTTTTGGTTCTAAATCAATTTAAAAAATAGATACTTAATATTTCACCTAATTATGTCGAGCAATACAAAACTGATATTCACTCAAAACATCTGATTTACTTAAAGACAGTGCAGTGACGTCATGCGCATTCAATATATGCACTTTGTTCCACAGTGCCACATTGCGACAGTTACGTAATGATTAACCTTGAATCGTGCCCCTGCACATTTCGTTCATTGAACCTAGGTATCGTCATGTCTTTAGATTTCAGTAAGGTATCCATATTTTAAAAAGTTTTAGAAGAAAATTTAACATAGGTTCTCTTTGCTGTTTATTAGTATTTTATATGTTAAATGTGACCATGAAACATCGTGTCCTTGAATGTTGTTACCCTTTAATTTGGTATATAATACAAAGACAGTTTGTTTGAGGTTCAATAACCTCAACATTTCTGAATGTATTGGCATAAGACTATGACTATTCACTGCAAAATTTTTCATGTATGGTTCTAGACTATTTATTTCTTGGATTTTTTTAAATACTAGTTCGGCAAAATGACTGTGCAGTATATGCTGGGAATTGCGGTACTATCAAAAAACAACGGTGAGAAAAAACAAACAACACACAATTGGTGTTAAATACCAATGGTAGTCATCTTCATCATACCGACCAGCAAAAGCGCCTCTTGATTCACACCGGCCAGGAGGCGATTCCACATCTTCACAGCACGACAAAGATATGAATTTTCTTACTGCTCTGTTCTTGCTACGGTGGATGCTACTGTGAATTTATGGATGTGTACCCGCCCGCAAAGTTATATAGTGGAAATGATTGGATAAAGTTAAAAAAACTGTACAGAGGACTCGCCATGAATGAGACTATAATACATGCTTATTACTCTTTGTAATTTTTTTGAAATAAAAGTTTAATTGTAATTTTATTTCAAGAGCATATCAACCACAATGAGTTTGTCATGGGTTAAGTTTACTTATTAATTGCCTAATGTAACACGTCAGAATTAACTGGAACCGTAATTTTTCCGCATATATACGTAACGGTATTGAAACTATTAATCATGATTCATATTTATTTATTCGACTATTTGAACAAATAGCGTTTACTATCTTCTTCACGAATTATTGGTAATTAAACTATTCCTACTCTACCCCTGGAGTTACGATGGCTCAGTAGTTAACGTTTTCGGACACTACATCGATTGATGTAGGTTGGAATCCTTGCAAGTGAGTCGGGATTTTAGGTGAAGTAAAATATCCTGACGAAAACACAGCATGGTGGTAGGGCTTATTCTAAACTGGCTTAATTAGCCATACATAGGCAATACCGTTTTAGACTATATCGTCACTTAACATCAGGCGATACAGTGATCAAACGCTGAATATGAGCATCGTAATACCTATCTAGATACGCGGTAGCGTGTCAAGTCAAGTTCAACCTAACAGAATAGCAATCACACACTATCGTGTGTAATATTACACGAACCATTTGGAGCCACTTTTCACACCTTTATATCTCAAAAACGATTTCACATAAACATGTCAGGCTCATGTATTTAGACTTTATATGTGATCCAAGTTTTATAAACACACATCAAACATTTATTTAAATATTACCGTCCAAAAATCATCAATTTTATCACTGACTGACCTATAGACCAACATTCTAAGCTAGTTCCAGATAACCTATAAAGTTCAAATTGTCATTCCTAATTGATTCTATTAGGAATACTTACTTACAGCGCCTGTGGCATACGAACAGCAATCAAAATTGATGACAGTCGGTCTTTATATGGATATTAAGGTTTTCACGTGAATATATCGTTATATATTTATACTAATATTATAAAGAGACAAAGTTTGTGAGTTTGTGACGTTGTAGGAGGTAATCTCAGGAACTACTGGTTTAATTTGAAAAATTATTTCAGTGTTATATAGCTCATTTATAAAGAAAGGTTATAGGCTATATATCATCTTACTAAAACCAATAGGATAGGAGCAACAATGTAGAATGTTTCAAAATCGGGCTTTTCCTCTTGAGAGCTTCCGCTGCGAGTTAGCGTTAGCCCAAAGTAACTATTCCACGCGGACAAAGTCGCGGGCAGAGGCTAGTTGTATTATATATTGTAGCCTAAGGTCTGACTTGGCTAGTTCGAATATACGAATTATATTATAGTCTTCACAAGTTCTAAAACTATAAGTACTTATTTTATTCTCCCGAAAATGTGACTTGCAGGATGAAACTAGTCATCGAACATAGGACGCGACCATGACTGTTTTAGTAGGTACTATAATTCGAACTAGCCAAGTCAGACTTTGGGCTTCAATATTATCCTAAGCAGAAATGATATTGTAAGTTGTTGTAAATTGTAAAATCGTTGAAGTCCACAACCGAGGCATAATATATCATACATATTGAACTTGGCTCTCATTTCACATTTATGTTTTTGATGGGATTCAGTTTTTACACTATTATCTTAAGTAAGGTCTTCACTTGAAGATCTTTTAACAACCAGCAAATAACACGCAATATATGACAGGATTAGCATTTAATTTGTCAACTGTTTACTCACAATCGTGTAACTAAACTTTATAGAAAAGGTAGATAAAACAATTATATCGGATACGCTAAATAACATAGTGAGTTAATAATGCTTTTCTTTGCATAATGTCAATTACAGTTAATCGCTATTGGCTGTTTATATCACATGTAGAGAGAGGAATAAACGAAAATAGCAGGTCAGAGCTGATTGGCCAACCAAATTATTAGTTCCAATTCGATTCGTACTGTGACTGCTGTTAATTAATTACTTCACTATTGGGAACACAATAATAGAACTCTGTTAACGAAATTGTGAAATAACAAAATCCATCGTCAAAAAACAGTATATTTCTTGAAATGTCGATAACGCATGCTCGACTTTGGTTTATCTTCAACATTTACATAATTGAATCATTACATTCCAAAATGAGCTAAATCCAATTTTAGCCGTTCCAAATATTTTACGTTATTTTTCAAGATCTTCATATTTTGTACCTGTAACATAAACAACAATATCATAAAAAAAAAACTAAAAATCTTATGGACGCCAATATTTGAACTTCGTTCTCGATGTATGAAAAATGTAAATCTTTATAAAGGGAAATCTGTTATATGAAAGTTTAAAATTGGATTTAGCTCATTTTGAAATCTAACGAGTCGATTAGTCTAGTCTAGACTAGATTACTGAGCTAAATCCACCCACTATTGGGCGTATACACCTCCTTTCAAACAATTTATATCTTCGCTTTGACTAAAAATAAATAACATTCAAGAATACACCAAAGGAATTAGTCACACCATACTACTGTACACATTTCAGAAAATGAATAACATCTCTCTTTACATTTGAATGAGAGGTGAGTTGAATACAACTTGATCTCCAGATTTCATATTTTAAGTAACAGGGTATAAGTTGAAATAAGTGCTAAATTAAAATGATGTAAGGCATACTTGAAAATATCAAATACTAACTTTTGCCCATGGCTTCGTTCGCATTAATGTAATTTTGACGTATCCCTGGAGAAAAATACTTTTTGTGTTTTTATGTATCCCTGACAATGGAAATTTTCATGACAATCGATTAAATATTTAAGGCGTGAAAGCGTAATAAACAAAAAAACTCATATTTAGAATTAGGATTAGAATTGCAATACTTATATGAAATAATGATATTATTACTATAGCTAACCATTCAATCTCATAAAAGGTAATAAGAATTACAATTTTTGTCTGGAAAATTGAGTATGACAATCGCACAAATATATTTCCATAGAAATTAGTCCATTATTCTCATGATGCATCTCACAATAAAATACAAACCGACACCATTTTCCCTGTAGTGAGTGGGTTATTCTCGAAATTTAAAATATTATGCGGTTTGAAACGAAGTCATGTCGGGCTTTAGTAAGCCGCAGTATGCGGTCCACTCGGAACCACATTTGGCAGCACTCGTATGTAAACCACTTTTGTACGACTCCAATGTAAAAATTTTATTCTGTTCACTGCCGTTTTTAACGAGTGCTTAATCTGTAAAACAATATTCAGTTTGTTATTTAAAAATATAATACTAGCTGTGCCCGCAGCTTCGTCCGCGTGGAACCTTGTGTAAAGAACAGTGATCAATCATCTGAATGTATCAGACCTATACCTTACCTTATTTACTTTTCTCTCGTACTTAAGTCGCGTCGTCATAACAATAACTTTTGATAGAGTCGACCGATTTTAATCAAACAAAGATTAAATGTTACTCAAGGATATGCTTTATGATTTTTATCGTGAACGCATTACTTTAGTAGTGATACATGCCCAAACAAACCGACAGACAGACAGACATATCTAAAGATGATTGAAATGTATTTTATTACATACATCTGCAACATTTATTTTTCACTAAAATCTAAAAAGTACAGACACGTTAGATTCACATTCTTATTATATGTATTGATTCCTTGCCACGAAGATTTTGTCCCCTTTTAAATCGTCATAATAACTTCGTTTATACCGTGCCAATGTACTTTATTTGTGTGTCTGTTTTGTTAAATAATATAAAACTAAACTATTTAGGATTAATTCAGTAATTACCTCGTTAACTGAAGATATACACGAAAAGATCAAGGGGCACTTTATTACGTGTGTCAAAAGCACACATTTGGGTCACTCATTACTCTTCCTTGGGCCAGGGCGGAGTCCATATTTTAAGCGGAACATCTTGGGGTACAATAGTACGTTCTGCGGGTATAAATAATGTCCCCATGGGTCGAGTTAGAAAAGGCACGACCTTAGACCCTTTTATAACCTTCAATAATGCCCACTCGTTATGTGGACTCTATACTATTTGTGTTGACCGCAAATTTTTAGTTTGATACACTGTTGTTTATTCAAATTTTTATTTAATATTGCTAAAATCTACGACAATATTATTAAAAACGGTCATAATACAAATGTAAGGGCAAACTTTGAACTCAATCTAATTAATTCATAATTGTGAGTAAATGTGAGTTTGTTTATTTGATACGGTTTCACGTCTTTACACAACTGATTGATATGAAAATTGCATACAGGAAATGACATAGAGTACCATTCATTCGAAAAAAGTACTATTCGCGACGGAAGGTTAATTCTACATTAATGCGACTAAAGTCGCGGGCAAAATCTAGTTTATACTGTAGTTGCGATTAAAAAATGTATTTATTAATTTAAATAAAAAATGCTGGGCATTTTTTCCTTGATCCATATACACATAACGACTATTTCAAACGTAACAACTAGGTTGGTCGTAACTCTTAAGTTAATAATAATAAATAATCAACTACTGTAAATGTATCATCAGAAACGATTATTTCATTTAGTTATCTCTTATCAAAATGAACTGGGATTATATCACGATAAAATATTTATTCTTTTCAGCCAAAATATTTTTTTGTATCTTGTGCATACTGCACAATATATGCATATTATAAGGAATAATCATCGCTGATGATACATGAACAATAGTTGATTATCAGCTTCAGTCAGAATATCTTAATAACAGCATAATAGAGCGAGGTTTGTTATAAAATTGTTGAAGTAAAAAAAATAAAGAACCTGTATTTAGGTATTTTTGAATCCTATTTACATGTATAATTACTTCTTAAACTACAATACACTTAGTAGATGCCGATAATAATGACAGTTCTGTGAAGTAATGCGATCGTGGAAAGAATATGAACATACGTTACAATTGTGGAAAGACAAACGAAACAAGTTATTTCTCAACATGATAAAGGATGGATTATGTATTCGTTTGTAACGTGAAGTGTATGTGGTGAATTTCAATTTCATATCAAAGAAAATCTCAATTTAGTGGGAGTATATATATATAAATATAACGTTTAATCAAATATGTGCTACCCATATTTGCTTACATCATCTCTTTTTTTCGTCTTTTTATTATCCAGAAATTTTGCTTTGTTCATCTTCCAACCATGGTTTCAAACAAAAAAGTAAGCACGTTAAAAACTCATAATACTTGCTCATTTTAAATCTGTTTCGTAAGTTAAAAACATAAAATACCAGAACTAAAAAAACTAAGTCGTTTAATCCACGAAAGTCAATTGTCTAATGAAATAGAAATAAAGAAATCAGCGCAATACGCAGCCGCGGTGTGTTTGGCGACATTTACCAAAGGCCGCTAGGTCATCGGGGTCATAGGGTTGCAAATGTTTTTGAGTAATTCGTTAATAGTGCAAAGTTCGTGTTTTATCATGTAGATTTGGAAATGTGACG
This sequence comes from Antheraea yamamai, assembly GCA_036509395.1. Lineage (NCBI taxonomy): Eukaryota > Metazoa > Arthropoda > Insecta > Lepidoptera > Saturniidae > Antheraea > Antheraea yamamai. The sequence goes on from AP028441.1 coordinate 13,737,432, forward strand.
TCACAAAATTTAGGATCCCTCCCACTCCCTTGTCATAAAATGTCACACTTCATCGACCCCCTCCCTCCCCCTTAACGTGTGACGTAATTTATGGATGGTCCCTAACGGATAACTCATAGCAAACCCTGATCGTAACGAAAAAGCACACTCATATTTGCCTACCAAAACTAAAACAACATGACAATTGTGAATAAACTCTTGAAGAGTATACGACAAATTGTAATAATGTATAATCGACTGACAGGTTTAGACCGAATAAATACTCGTGTAATAAAGCATACGTCTTTACATACCGCACATTTACTCAAAAAAAGAAGTTACGTAAACGTTAAATTTTGTGGGAAAACGCGGGTTAATGTTTACATGTTCGACTAAAAATGATCTTAAAAATAAATCGAAGCGCTTTAACTTCTAAAAGTAGATATAATTGGTGTAATTATATTGCTATTTATTCGTTGTAGAAGATAACACCATTTCTAATATATTTACGCCTAAATAAGCATTAAAGAAAGTTCGTTCGAAACTTTTATACTTCTCAAATTAAATAATGTCGTCATTATTTTATTATTATATTTTTTCTAGTTCATTCATTTCTCTTTTGCTTCTTTTGTATATGCATTACCTAGAATAACTTATGTATTTGATAAAAATACCGCTGGTTATTTAGGCTGGTTAGCTGGAGGAAAACATCTTGTGGCATTAAGCTCGCTAATGTACAAACTAAAAAATGCAACAATGTATTCATTTATTACTTAATCTTATTGTATAAAATAAAAAAAAATATAAATGAAAAAAAATGTTGTATTCAATTTTATAAAAAAGGAATAAAAATGATTTTTTATTTTACTTCAGTGGCATGCCAGTATATTCTGCGATATAAGAATTTATTATTTTATTTACAAATTGAATTAAACCCAACAGAAGAACACCATGTTGCATATAAATTTAATATCAGTAATTTGTAATAATATAATTAAATCATTCAATGACATCCATCTGAATCTATACCACATTTTCATCCAAATGATATTGCAATGTTTTTAAAATTTACGCTATGTATTATGATGTATTATTGAAAAAAAAAACTATTTCGGTTATAATAATCCTTTTACGTTCCGATAAATCGTACTGTAGTAATAAATCAGTTCTAAGTCTAAGTTTTGTACAACGCTTCTGAAGTCCCGTCACGTTTGTCATTTCACACCGATCCGGTAGAGACAGAAAATTTTCACACTCTATAAATTTTCACCAATACCGGATAAGGAAATCCGGGGGGCTTACTCTCAATTCAAACACGGGTTCCCGCGGCGGAGATGTGTTACAGCTTCCCTTATAAATAAAATTCATTTTGATATATTATTTATATCGTGTCAGTACTTTGTAGTAACATCGAGTATTTGTACGTACGATGTTTAAATGTATTTTAGGAATATCCTAAATTTACATTACGAACATATATATATATATGCTTATAACTAAACAATATTAACACTGAAAGTATCTTGTGAAATGATTATGTTTTTTACAGATTTTAGCCAATACTGTCGTGATACCAGTTTACATTCGAAATGTAAAAAATATGAATTTTATCAAATATTACCAGTTACTCTTATTCTTCCTAATTTAATAAACTAATTACGTAAAAAAAAATATTGTAAATTTAATGTGGCTCCTTTTCTCGAGAAGAATGATTCAAATTTTCAATTACATTCATTGATAATTTATTAATATTTTTTTATACCCTAGGAGGCAAACGAACCTGATGTTAAGTGATCACCACCGTCCATAGACACTTGCAACACCAGGGGTGTCGCAAGTGCGTTACCAGATCTATGTTGGCGGGAGAGGTGAGGAGGTGGGATGGAGGGGGGAGAGGGGAGTTGAGCCTCCGACGCTCTCAATCACCAAACGAAACGCAACACTTGCACTGTTACTTCACGTGGGTGTTTCTGTGAGAGGGTGGTACTACCCCGGGCAAGCCGACCCATTCATGGTGAAACCAATAATGGCTTCAGCGTGGCTCTACCACGTACATTCTACATTGTATACGATAAGATGTTATAAAAAGAACTATTTCATAAATGTGGGCTTTAATAACAATGATCGGAGGCTATAAAAATATAATTTACCTGTGTTGCAATTGTATATGTGACTAACTTATACTCATGACTTCGTTTGCGTTGATTTGTCTCTTAACAATATATTTCTGTACAGAAAAAAATACATGCACAATATTATAAACAATATTACTTTCCCTTCTCTACGCATGCACTATACCGCTTTCCCCACTTCTCCTTGGTAAGAAAATACTATGTGCGTATACTATAGATCGTAGTTCATTTAACTTTTACTAAATGAAGACGTTGTGATACTTTTTTTTAACTTTATTTTTGGCAACCAATCTTTTAGATTATTACTGCCATTGTCGAGTAGTTAATAATATTACAAGTTCTTCTTCTATTCCATTTTCGGCAGCCAGTCTTCTAGTAGACCATTACTGCCATTGTCAAGTGAGTATCAATATTACAAGTTTCTTGATATAATTTCAATGAATGCCATTGTCGAGTAGTTAATAGTATTTCAAGTTCTTCTTCTATTCCATTTTGGCAACCAGTCTTCTAGTAGACTATTATTGCCATTGTCTAGTGAGTATCAATATTACAAGTTTCTTGATATAATTTCAATGAACTAACAAGATGGTAGTCATCTTGTTAGAACCTACCATGGAATTTTTGTAGCATCTCAGAATTCATGGTCCGTGGCATTATTTTCCATTCACTTCACTTATGCACAATAAACAAACTATATCACATAAAACACCACCAATTTTACACAATATCGAGTCAAGTAACACAAGATTATGAATAAGAAATAAAATCCACTACAATACAGACCAAGATCTCGCCAAAAACTCATTGTGATACTTGTTTTTAGATAACGACAGATAAGAAGAAGAAATACTAAAAGAATTAATTGAAATCCATCAAGTACTGTTTGCGTAATGCGTGCACAACGGCAGACAACTATCACTTTACTTTTATACCTATATATTAATATTAATAGGAAATTATACCTATTTATTTTATTTTATAGCATACCAAATTAGCATGCTGTAATATTTTTTATACATTATATACAGGTTGAAGGACTCACCACGATCTCACTAATATTAAATGACGATGTGGTTCAAACATGCTACACCTAGAGGTGCTAAACCTGAAGTACAGCTGCCGGAACTCACCTATTCTTGGCGACAGATTTTCATCATAACGCTGGTAGCTAGCCAGGCACGCATAGAAATGCCCTACCACCGTACTATGGTTTTACCACGATTATTATTATTCAATATTCCTTACTCACCTAACATTGGAACAAAGTTAGTACTTAAGAACAAAAGATAACAAATAGAAAGCCAATATTTTTCTAAGCTTTTGACTCGATAATTTGTAAACATTTAATACTACGAATAAGATAATGCATCCTCTGGAGAAATAGTAATTCTAGTGATTTGTTTCAAAGAACAATTTTTAGAAATCATATACCATCAAGTACTATGCTGTTGTTGTGTTACTACAAATTTAACTATTATGCTGGGGACACAGCGTACCTAACCAACACACTCGGTATCGCGGCACATTTCCATTGGATAAATAGGGATAGATAGCACCAACAGTTCGTATATAAAATGGTGCAAATGAATATATTTTTCCCGGAGTTCCGGTTCGGGCTTGCTCGAAATCGGACATGTGCGCTCTTTATTCTAGAAGCGACTTTTATTTTCAATTTCGATACTTTTCATTTAGTGACATATCGTGTTTCGCGTTCGCGTTATTGCTTCGGGAGTGGTCGGTTTTTGACTCTCTTTTCTGTCCCTCGAATGTCAATTATATCAATCGTTAGGCGCTCTTTTCAGAGCGTGTCAAACGTCCTTTTTAGTACACTATAAACGGCACTTTTCAGTGCGCGCCGCGTTATTCGAGTTCTGCGTGTTGTCACTTCGCGTTCCAGGAATTCAGCGCGTCGTACCTGCGTACGTCATGCTTCGCTTCGTAGCCAGCGTTTCGTGTCGTCGCGTCTAGCGAAAAAGAAGAAAGAAGATACCTTAGGGCCTCACCCTAGACATACTAGGTCCCCTGTGAGGCATTGCATTTCACCCACAGCCCCTTGGTCGGACTTGGGATAGTCCCCATTATATTGAAACCGGCGCCCATCCCTGCCCCTCTCGCAGGGAGGTTGATTATGTCCCGCCCCGCCTCGCATTCTTCCTCAGGCCCCGGTACGACCTCGTCTAACGTAGCTCACCTCTTAGAGTGTGAACTTCTCCGGTTCTATGAGTTCATATCGAACTAGATGCCGTCACACCGAATTTTATTCCCGCCCCTTCGATTCTTCCATCGAACTCCTTCGTGGTGTTAGATTAAGGAGCAGATACCGCTCCCGCTTCTCTCTCCGACTCCGATCCCGAGGAAGGCTCCGATATAGAGTTTGACTCCACTCCCGTAGCGAACGGTGGTTTTACCACCATCTCGCACCACCAGAAGCAAGGACCTTCCCTCACGCACCCCTCTTCTCAAGTGAAGGCTAGTCCAGACCTAAACTGTTAAACGTAGGTGACGCTAGAGTGCCAAACAAGCCTCCCATGCCCACGCCCTCTAGACCGGCTTCGCCTCAAGCTGCGGGTTTCGCAGTTTCGAGCAAGAAGCGCCGCCCACTGCATCCCGTCACGATCCTGGACAAGTTGTCCTAAGTGGCTAAGTCTGCAAATCAAATATACTTTATCCAGTTTAGGTCCTAATAAGGCGCTTACGAACGTCAAAACTACTACCGGTTCGGAAAACAACCCGGTTATCGAGAAGAACTCTATCGGGTACATCTTTTTAACATACATATATATATTTCGAATATATTATTCGTTACAATACCGTTTTTAGTGGATGCACAGAGAGGAGTCAATTCCAGACATCACCGTCGTTCACATATTGATCCACTCTATAACAGCCTTTCGACACTAAAACCCTTTAACATGGCGCTTAAATTTAAAGTCCGGCATATGCTGAGTCCACCTTTTTCCTTCCTGGCATGGACTGGATCGCCCACCTGCTCCTCGTTCACGAAGTATCTGAAATAGTAGCTTTCAACGCAACGATCAATAGTAGTCTGTAATGTCTCGAGCGGGCTTCAGTCTCGAATAAATAAATCATTTTAGTATAGATAAAGTAAACCTCTCTGTAAAATGACCGAAAACATAAGTTGATAATTAGATCCCGGATCCTTCTATTCGATCTCTTTAACATACGTGCTTGTATCCACTCTCACGAAACTCTCCGTCACGCCGCCGTGAAGCAGGGCCCCTCATACGACCTCGCACATACGTCGCGTTTCCGTCCCGTAGCATCTCGAGCCTAGATTCGTCCCTAAGAGTGGAGCCATCGAGTTGTTACAAGCGCGATACAGTGACTCACCTACATCACTTATACACACATCAGACCACCCTATATACGTGCACACATTACACATATGATAGAAGGGTTATCTTTTTTTCCCTTATTCGAACTGAATCTATCAGTTTAGTTTGTTTTCAGATCCAAAATACATGGAAACGTTTGTGAATCATATAACTTTAACTGTATAACTCACAAAAGTATATAATAGACATGAATAGCTTAGCATAGCTTAGCTAGTTAGATTTGCGGTATAGACAACATCCCAAGCCGAGGTGTGTCGCGCACCCTTCTGCTGGTTATGAAAATAAAATCGGATGAGTACCTTAAGCGCTCGGCTTAGTAGTCCAGTAAAGCTGTGAAGACCACGGAAGTGTAGTCAGTTCGAAAAAAAAATCCTCATTATACTTGGTTTTTGGACCATGAGTGCATTCTCCTTATGACACATTACGGAAAATAGAATCATAATTCGTGGATATATTTTAGTGTGATTTATGTACTTCTACGGTATTATAATACATTTGTTAGGGAAACGTGAATACATTAACAATAATGTTTAGTTGTCCAATACTTGGGAACATCACAAGTAGTGTTTTACTCGACGGGATTAAAAGCGATTCTGTAGTGGCTTTGGATAAATATGCCTCAGACGCGGAACTATCTTCGGTGTGCCTCTTTAGAAATTATCCTGATTCCTTGTTGTACGTCGCATCTGTTTTTTGTATCCTGTTTATGATCATCGGCATTCCGGGGAACCTTATCACCATCTGTGCTTTGATCCAATATAAAAAAGTAAGTAATATCATGTAAAAATTACTTTATTTCATAACTAGCTGACCCGTGCAACTTCGTCTGCACCAAATCGGTGATCACTGGTGCCAATTGTATTTTTAAACGCGAAAAAATTTAATATAACTAAAACCTTATTGCAGTCACACCATCGGTTTCCCATTGTGAATCCAAACTATCAAGGGACTCAATCAAACATATACCCAGATAGTATGTGAGAAATCTTTTAAAATAAGCCTACAACCCGTTCGTAGCAACCAACATATATTGGTGGTAATGTGAAAAAAAGCTTTAAAGGTCTATGGATCCCCCAGTTTCTAACGAAGTTCCTTTCCCTTTTTTGTAGACGTTTACTATACAGTCAGAAGAGTTTACATTATAAAATATCAAGTTGATAGAGTTAAATTATAAATTAAACGATAAAATGTATTCATAAAATAAAATAATGATGAATGAAACACTGAATAATATCGTAACTATTTTCAACTTGTATTAAAACTTTTTCACACTCAATTGTATTGAAGAAAAATATAATTATTAAAAAGATATGAGCACGACGCGTCAAATGTCACTTGCCTGTAACTATATGTCTAAGAGCTAGCAACGGTTTCGAAAAAGAAAATAAGCCAGTTTTTATATATCTTTATGTTCTTCCGAACAGAGTGCGCCTGGCTGTCGGTAAACGTTGCGTTTATTAGTGCATATCGCAACTTTACAGGCAAAAATATTTATTTTTATATAATTTTTGAATGTTTTGTTTTTTACTAACTTTGAAACGCTACTAAAACATGAAATTATCATTGCCAGACATTTTTGTTATTAACAATAATGTACCCGATGCTATTTTTTTGTAAATAAAATAAAGTATGTCCAAACCATGTTAAGATAGCTGTAATTTTAATATTATTATTATTTATTTTTTAATGAAGGCTTCGTCGCCTTCTCGGCTATATCGCCTAAGTGACATACAACTATATAACAATAAGAATGACAATAAACTTAACAATAACTTATATTAATTTTGTACAATTCTTTAGCATCTTTCGAAGTGGGGTCAGACAATAACGAATTGTACAAACCAGTGTAATTAAGCCGAGATCTAATATCTTCGTTTCGAACACATTCTGCCAGGATGTGGTGCACATCATCGATGAGTTCACAACTCTGGCAGAGTGGTGATAGTACTTTACGCATCAGGTAGGCGAAGTTTTTACATGGGATGTTTTCTGAGCGTAATCTTATTCCTGTGATTGCTTCCTGATGGCAAATCGTACTGTCATCAATCCATGATGACCTTAAGGGGCGTGGCTGAATCGTTCTGTACCATATTCGTTTTGTTTTAGAACGCTCATCAAAGTATTCCTTCCAATGCGAGTAACAGCTATTTTTAAATACTGAGCATACATCCAAGTAAGTTGGTAAAATATTAATAGGAGCACCTTCGGAGGATCCTTCTCTAGCTAAAAGATCAGCTCTTTCATTCCCAGTTATACCTATATGAGAAGAGATCCATTGTAAAACAATTACTTTGTTCTTTGCTTTGAAATCTAGTAATTGCTTCAAAATAGTGTTTGTAGGCTATCGGTATTCCTCGAAAAGTCGAGGTACATCGCGCTACGTGTTCAAGAACACTTTTTGAATCGGATAAAATAACAATCTTAATGGACTCAGTTGATTGTGCAAATGATAAGTCCTCTGCAATTGCTATTAATTCAGTGTGCATAATTGAAATATTTTCATCAATTTGAAATTTCATAAAAGTTTTGGAATTTGGCTCAAAAAATGCGGCTCCTAAATAATTACCAGCTTTAGGTCCGTCCGTGTATATTTTAACAAAATTTTGATAATGTTTATTTATATATTGAAGACAAATATCTTTTATTTTAACAACATCATATTGACGCTTCGGCTTCCAAATACCATCTACATTTATTTTAATTATATTGTGCAAATCAATGTTATCTACCCAGGTGTGTAAAGTGAACATTTCATGTTTTATACTTGTTTGACTTGGAGTATTTTTATATTGAGAAAAAATAGTGGTCTTTTTCTTTTACGCCAATAGAGTCATTGGAAAGAAATGGACAGTTTTTCTGATACATTAGTTAGTTCGTTCTTTTCGAATGACTTAAATTTAAATAGAATTTTGCCAGCTTAATATTGTCTCCTAAGATGTAACGGACATATTCTCAATTCGCTTTCCTTAACATGATTTGGAGTACTTTTAATGAAACCCCCGATAATTCTCATGGCCTGGTTTTGGACTTTTTCAAGTTTATAGAGATTAACCTGAGCACTACTATCATAAAGAAAGCTGGCATAGTGAATACGACTGCGTGTAATATTGAAGTATAAACGAACTAAATGTTATGGATGAACACCCCAATTAAAACCGGCTAATGCTTTGAAAACGTTTAGAAACTTAGAGCTAGATACTGCAACTGCATTGATATGTTTACTTCATTTTATGTATGATAAAGATAGCGATAATTGTGGAAATGCCTGTTATAGACGCACGTATTCAAGATGACGTCAGTCTCGAGTCATATGTCTACGTTTATCGTTGTTTTTCGTTTACGGTGTTTACGGTGAAATCTCAATATCATAATGGTTAATAAAATGAAATATGTTCTTTGCAATGGAAAAAATAAAATGGTTTGAAATGAATTATTTTATTTATAAAGAATATCATCGGACACATTATTGTCAATAACAAAATTGTCTGGCAGTGATAAATTCATGTTTTTAATTGCGTTTAAAAGTTACTGAAAAAAATGTTCCTTAAATTATTTATAAACCAAAATTTTAACCTGTAAAGGTGTGATGCGCATTAAAAAACACAACGTTAACCGGCTACCAGGTATTCTGAATTCCGTTTGGAATGGCATAATATATCTTCATTTTAAAGAACCAGTTTTTCTAAAATTCTCGTTCTTCCAACATTGCTGGCTCTTATACTAAGGTGTCGCAAAAAAGTCTAGTTACATTAACTACAATTTTTTGTCTTTCGTTATCCTGGAGAACCCCTTGCGTTTTATGGGACAAAAAATATCCTAAATGTAACCTTGAAATATTAGTTATTATTGTGTCAAGTTTCGTTAAAATCGGTTCAGTACTTTCAGCGTGATGCGTGTTCACAGGGACAGAAAGACAGACAGACAGACAAAAATTGTAAAAAGATTATTTTTGGCTTCTATATGGATAACAAAGTCTACCCTGATCAAAATTTTCAAAAAATATTTAATGTACAGATTTGACCTTGCTACAGTTTTATTATAGTATAGATAGATAATAAATCATTTAATTGAAGCGCTGTGTTGATAGAATCGTATCGCTATGTTCCTTAAAGGACATTTCAAAACTTTTAACATTGTTTGGTAATATTAATATTTTATCTTTTTAGATTCGAAATGCAACAGCAATTTTCATCATTAACCTATCTGTAGCAGACCTTGCTATCTGCTTTGTAATATTGCCAATAACAGTAACAGCATTCATAACTAAATCATGGATTCTCGGGAAAACTTTATGCCGTATATATCCACTACTGAAGTTAGCTTTAAGTGGAGTTACGTTACTTAGTATAGTAGCCATAACAATTAATAGATATATTATAATTGTTCATCCACATATATATCACAGGTAAGTGAATTCATATGTGTACATATAATAGTTAGACCTCTATCCTGGTTAAGATTGATTTTGTTTGAAGAAATTACTCTTTTAAGCGTTTAGGAGTGTTCCTTGTTAGTGCCCTGTCTCTAGTTTGTAGCGGGGTAGTCCATGATAGAATTTTTTATCTCGATCTGGCTAATTTCCAAGTGTATCTCTTTGACATTTACTATTTCAAGACAATACAGATGTGCTTTCACCCTTTTCCCTAATAGGTGGTAAATTTTTCCCAAAAAATGTCTTCACGGGTTTAAAGTTGGCTACATCAGGTCAATGAATGGACATACGTACATAAAACGCGGGTCCTTCCCAAGCCTGTAATCTAAAGTAACTTATAGTCTGAGGTCTTCTTTAAAAAGTTGCTATATGTTTAAAATTATTTCGACCAACACACTTCTCACAGCTTCTAGCAGTTAGCTGCATAGAACATATATTTGATTAAAGTCTTTTTGTTAGTTGTGTACTAAATGACGAACTCTTAGCTATCGTATATATTATACTCATACTTTAGTTAATATAAAAAAATATGTATAATTGTATTCAAAATTTGCAATAAAAGAACTTTACTTTTACAGGTGCTATAATAAACATAGTATGAAAATCATGGTCGCAGCTATTTGGATATTTTCTTTTGGACTACTGATGCCTACTATGTTCGAAATTTGGGGTCGTTTTAGCCTAGATCCGTACATTGGATTTTGCGCTGTAGTTCCGGATGAAAACAATCATTCCCCAAAAGAGTTATTCATGATAACCTTTTTCTTTGTATCATGTACAATAATGTTTCTATGTTATATCCATATTTTCTGGGTAGTTAATGTAGCTGTAAAGAAATCAGGTCTGAAAACCAAAAACAGAATCGTTGACGATAACCCTGATGATTTTAACGATGACTCGTTACATTTTGAAAATGAAATAGAGACCAAAACAGATCAAGCATCGGCTAACAATGAACCAAATTTAGAAGAAAATAACGAAGAAATTGATCCAAACCAAATGAGATTGAAATCAAGTAATGTGTCGAAGAAAATTCGCAAACACTTACGGTCGACATTAAAACAGATCAATATAAAGCAGTGGTTTCCAACAAGGAAAGACAAAAAGTTACGGACGATGATCATTGCAATAATGATATGTTTTTGTGTTTGCTACCTGCCTGTTACGGTCTTTAAGACTCTGTACCAAGGATTTTCATCTTCTCCAGTAATGGTACTCACAAGCTATTTATTGGCGTATTCGACGACGTGCTTAAATCCGCTCATATACGTACTGATGTCGAGCGAATACCGAGAAGCTTATAAAAGTCTAATGAAATCAGTTTTCGTTAAATAATAATTAACATATATATGCCTAGTATATTGTAATTAAACAATAACAAAAAGATTTATGAAAGAAACTCGACAAAAATACTTTGCAGCTTTTGTTAAAACTTACAGTACAAAAACATACAGGACGTTGCGTTATCAGAGGTACCAAATAATAAAATGTTATGATGAATATTTTCTAGCATAAATTAATCTATACATATAATAAAAATTAAGTATCTGTACGTAACATCAAAATAACAACTTTATACTGACTGAATATAACGGATAATATGACGAAAAGTTTAGACGTGCATGGTAACAAAAAATTATTTTTTAAATTTTAGTCTGTGGATTTTCTTGTTCCGGGTAATCTCTGAAATGGCTGGCCCAATTTTGACGAGAACTTCACTGACAGATGACTGAAACTTGCGAGAGTGACATAAGCTACTTTTTTAGACTAGTTGTTACCCGCGGCTTCTTCTATAAGGTAATCTCCAAAACGGTAGGTCGATTTTCACAAGATTGTCACTGGCAGATAAATTTGACCTTATAACGACGACCTTATAACAGAAGTCGCATTTAGGATATATTACTTTAAACTACCAGTTACCAGCGACATTGTCTGCAGTGGTATATCCAAAATGCTTGAACCGATTTTCAAGAAACTTCCAGTGGCATATAATTGAAGTTATAAGGTCTATTTTGAACTATTTTATATTCGACTAGCTGTTACTCACGACTTCATCCATGTGGAATATGTGAAACGACTGGACCGATTTGCACAGGATTTTCACTGACAGATAACTGAAGTTATAAGAACTAATATTAGGCTATTTTTTAATTAAATGTTATCCATGACTTCGTTATAATTAAAATACCTGTATTTGTACATATGTATGTAATTTGAATTATATTGTATTGTTGGTCAGTTTAGCAGCATCTTTAGTACTTACAAAAGTTTTTGAAAGAGCATTTCTGTAATTGTACATCTCACAATTTTACATTTCTTTAATACAATTTAAAAAAACACGTGCGGAGCCGCGAGAAACCCCTAGTAATAATATACAAAACAAGTTAAATAACAAGGTATTGTTTAACCGAGTAGCAGATTTTTTTTTTATCCTTAAGGAAAATAATATGTGTGCGTAATTGAAATCACACAAGTAGGTTTTCGCGTTGTAAACAATTTACTTTGTATGTGATATGTTAAGAGTAAGCATTTAAATGTTGGCCAGAAGTGCAAAGTCAAATTAAATAATATGTCAAGTGAAATGGAAAACTTGAATTATTCGAATAACTATGTGCCTGGTTTGGATGAGTATGCATCAGACGCTGAACTGTCAGCTGTGAAGATATTCACGGACTATCCAGACGTATTGCTACAATTTGCCTCTGTTTGCTGCATACTGTTTATGATCATCGGTATCCCCGGGAACCTCATCACTGTCCTAGCACTAACAAAATGTAAAAAGGTGAACAAACATTTTTTTTTTATTTTTTACATTTAGTTAATATTAATAACATTTTTATATTCATTCATAATCATTATTACATAGTATAAAATGAAGTAGATTCCGCTGTCTGTTCCCATAGATCTTTTAAACTATTCAACGGATTTGAATACAGTTTTCAGCAATAGATATTCAAGGGGAAGGTTTATATGTATTTACATACATATGTACTGAAAAACTGAAAAATTCAAAGATATGTAATGTGATGTCGTAACAAACATATTTTTTGCGTTTAAATAACAAACGCTGGCTAAACTGGCAGCTGACACGCCTCTACTTGTAACATCTTATTAAAAAATAAATTCAGCCACATTCATCCATCTACCTTTAAAAACTTCCATACTTATACCATTTGGCCCTTTTCCGTTCTTCAAACCATTCACAGCTTTTTTTACTTGATCCTCGCTTATCCCCTGTACAATGCTTAAATTTAACGCTACAACCTCTAACTCTCCGATCCAACCATTTTCTTGATTCATCACTCTATAAACTCTTTATATCTTCATCGCGTCAAAACTCTTCCTTTGTTATCTTTTATTATCATTTAACGAGTGTAATATCCCCTGTATTCTCTTGTTTTTGCTACGTTAGCTTCCCACGAATACAAGATATATATATTGGACTAGCTTTTGCTCCCAGCTTCCTTGGCATTAATATAGATTTGACGTATGCCTTGAGTACAGTACTCTTTCTCTCGTTTAAATGTACCCTATGAAAAGGGAAGAATTATTAAAAGAATAATCATACAAAGTATAAAGTTGTTACAAAAGCCGTTTATATATTTTTTTTAATTTCAGGTTCAAAATGCTACAGCTATTTTTATTATACATCTGTCGATTACGGATATTTTATTCTACTGCTTCGTTCTTCCAACCGTGTCTGTATCGTTTTGGAAACGGTCTTGGGTCCACGGGAAACTCTACTGTCACTTCTTCCCAATAGTGCAATATGTACCTGTCGTTGTGTCACTATTCACAGTATTAGCAATCACTCTTAACAGATATATTCTGATATGTCATCCGAAATTATACTTACCGTAAGTATGCACACTTGTACCTTTTTTTTTTACGGTGTACCGACAGACCGTTCTGTGGGGGCGGCAAGGGATCGTTCAAGCTAATCAACCTTGTAGAGCCGCCCCCACGGTCCGCCCGGCGGTAGGTGACCGCCGGGCTCCTACCTATAGAGGGACAGACCGGGTACACGCCGGCTGCCCCCCCTCGTCCGCCGGACCTGTGCAATGAGGAGATGGGCCCCCCGGCCCATCCCCTCGGGTCCGGCTACGGTGGCAGGAGGAGTTGGGCAAAGCGCCGCCTCCTCCTGCCAATCCTCCGTTGGCGGAGACGGCCACTCAGCGGGTCTGCCTCGCGGGCCCTCTCCGCCGCCTCCTTCTGCGAGATGACGTCCTCGCAGAAGGAGGACATCGCTCGCCACGCCGGTTCGCTGCCGAGCATGGCCGAGACCACGCTCGGCAGCGACAAGTCAGGTCCTACCACCGCCGCCAGAATGCGGCGCTGCTCCCCCCACGCAGCACACTCAGACAGAGTGTGCTGCGCGGTATCTTCATCAGCGCCGCACTCATGGCAGGCGGCGGTCGGCTCCCTGCGTGCGATCCGGTGCAGGTACCACCCGAAACAACCGTGTCCGGTGAGTACCTGCACCAGTCGGAACGTCAGGGAGCCCCACTCCCTATTCAACCACGCCCGCAGGACCGGGCGGACGGCGTCGACAGTGAACCGCCCGAACCGCTCGTCCGCCAGGTCCTGCATCCATCTTTCGACGGCGTCTCCTCGGAGACGCCGTCTCTCCGCCTCTATTTCCCTGGGAGCCGGAGGCTCCCCCCTTCGTTTTCTCGCCGCCGTGAATTGGTACACGGCGGCGAGAACTCCTGCCTCCAGCTCCCAGGGCAGGGAGCCGGCGAGCACAAAGGCCGCCGCCGAGGACACCGTGCGGTACGCCCGGATCGCCCTCAGTGCCACCGTGCGCTGCGCATTACGCAGCGCGCGCACGTTGGCGGCACCGAGGGCGTCGGCCCACACCGGTGCCCCGTAGGCGGCCATCGCCCGCACGACTCCCATGTAGAGTCGGCGGCACCCGGCACCCGGCCCCCCTATGTTGGGGAGCAACCGGCCGAGTGCCGCCGCCGCCCCAGCAATTCGCGGTCCGAGCCCCGCGAAATGGGGCTCGAACCGCCAGCGCCCGTCCAGGGTGAGGCCCAGATATTTCATCTGGGTCCCCACCCTGATCCGGGCGCCCTCCACCACAATGTGGGCCCCAGGTGGTGGCCCCCGCCGAGGCCCATGGAAAAGTAGGGCCTCGGTCTTCTCGAGGGCCACTCTGAGGCCCAACCTCCTTATGCGCCTGACCACGAGGGTTGTGGCCATCGTGGCCAGGCGCTCAACCTCCCTCCATTCCCCCCCCCCCCGGGCTACGACTAGGGTGTCGTCCGCGTAACATATGAGGCGTGCCCCGTATGGGAGCACGCCGCGGAGCACCCAGTCGTAGCCCATGTTCCACAGGAGCGGCCCCAATGCCGACCCCTGTGGAACCCCTCGCCGTGTGGCCCGCCTGACCATCCGGCCGTCGCCGTCGACATAGGCGACCTCCCTACCCTCCAGGTACGCCTCCAACACCCGCCGCAGGTACGGGGGCACTCCGAAATATCGGAGCGCCTCCCGAATGACGCCATGCGGCAGGGTGTTGAAGGCGTTGGCGATGTCGAGTGACACCGCCAAAACCCTCTCCCCCTGGGAGGTCGCCTCTGTCGACAGCGACTTCAGGAGGCACAGGGCGTCCACTGTCGAACGCCCTGTCCGGAAGCCAAACTGCGCGTCCGCCAGGTTCGGCCCCACGCCCTCTAGGTGCTGGACGACCCGGGAGGAGATGATCCTCTCCAGCACCTTCCCGGCGTCGTCCAGCAGGACGAGGGGCCGATACGCGGACGCGCAGTCCGGAGAGCGGCCTGCCTTCGCCATGAGGCAGAGCCGCCCAAGCTTCCAGGGCTTCGGGAACTGCCCGACCGAAAGACACCGGTCGAACAGTTCCCGAAGCCACCCCCCTATGCACACTTGTACCTGTATAACTAACAACAACTAGTATTTCTATCAAATTTAATATCCATATTATTAACGTGAAGTGTACCAAACGCCAAAAACAAGGATGTTCACCTAGATTACTAAGAAGTGTTTCTTGTTGTATTATGAAAAGTCATAAATTTTGACACTTGTTAGGTACTAGCGTTTGACCATAATCCCACCTGATTTTAAATAACGATGTAGTCTAATGGTAAACACGCTAAACTTAGAGAGCGACTAACTCTCAAGTACAGCTGTTAGAACAAACTCACAAATGCTTGACGATAGATATATTGTCAACTTGAGTTTATAGTTAGCCAGGTGGAATAAAACAAGCCCTACCAGCATGCCACGGTTTTTTAAATACTTTATAGATTTTAATGTCTGACCACAATTTCACCTGATGATAAGTAACGATGTAATCTAAGATAGTAAACACGCTAAACTGAGAGAGCGACTACCTCTCAAGTACAGCTGTTAGAACAAACTCACAGATGCTTGACGATAGATATATTGTCAACTTGAGTTTATAGTTAGCCAGGTGGAATAAAACACGCCCTACCAGCATATCATATTTTTTATACTTTTTAGATTTTTGCATTTAGACACAATCTCACCTGATGTTAAGTAGCGATGTAGTCTAAGATAGTAAATATGCTAAACTTAGAGAGTGGCTAACTCTCAAGTACACCTGCCAGAACTGCCATATATGCTTGTAGATAGATATCTTGAGTTATGGAGTTAGCCAGGCGGACTAAGAAAAAGCCCTACCAGCATACCCTAGTTTCATCACGATATCTTCCATCTCTGAAAATAGCTTATTCGTAAGGGCTAGACTACATCGATCGACGCAGTGTTCAAATACGCTAACTATAAATCCATCATTATTAATTCATAATTATATTTTTTTTATTATTATCTATCTGGATGTTGATATAAGGTTTTTATGCTATCTATTTTACTATAACTCAAAATTATATTAAACCAAATAGTAATAAATGCGTGTAAACGGACAGGTATAGCTACAATCATGTGTAATTTTAAACATTTCGCGTGTTTAACTATTCAAAAATTTGTTATTGAGTATTAACATATAATATGATGTGTGTCATATACTTGGGTTTTATTGGCATGATTCATATCAACTAACCGATGATACAACTCATGTATATTTTGTATTCATATACTAAATACAGCAATATTTTCCTCTTTATAGTTTCATGTTCATATACTACTAGTTACACATTTACCTATTTTGTGTCAAAACTCAGTTTAAAAAGAATAACCTTTTGGTAACAGATATCACACTTTTTTTTACTTTTACAATTCGCATGCTATATATGTAACTCTTTAGATTGTAATATTTTCTTAATAATTTTATGTTGATATAATTGTATCTATCTATCTAATACCTTTAAACGAGCAATTCTTGTATATTTTTATATTGTTATATATTCAGGATCTCGGAAACGGGGGCAGCGATTTCCGTGAAACTTAGTATGTAGGTGGTTTCGGGGACGATAAATCGATCTAGCTAGATTTCGTTCATAGAAAACTTTTTTATCTGAGTTGAAATCTGAGGAA
Source organism: Antheraea yamamai (assembly GCA_036509395.1). Taxonomy (NCBI): domain Eukaryota; kingdom Metazoa; phylum Arthropoda; class Insecta; order Lepidoptera; family Saturniidae; genus Antheraea; species Antheraea yamamai. The sequence goes on from AP028441.1 coordinate 13,754,810, forward strand.
ATGAAAAAATATAGCTAGAATATAAAGGTAAATTTCACCGACGCTGTCAAAACTAAAATAGCTCAAACGGAAATCGGCTGCTTCGAAAAACCGTCTTACCCCAGTTCCAATCCGAGTTAGACCAAAAGAGATATATCTATTTTTTTTTTTTTGATATAACATGCTTATTTTGTGATGCAAACCTAACAGTTTATTTTAATTTAAAAATGTTTTTTAAAGAACCGAGCTAGGCTCGGTCGTCCAGGTACTATAGTAATAAATTAACGTATTTTATGTAGAAACACAAGTTGAATAGAATAATCTATCGATAACAGATGTCGTCTTTTTAAAATGTTATTGTTCGCATACCTTGACGTTACTAATATTTTAAATCTTAGCACTTTGTTTTCTTTATTAGAAGATACATAGTAATAATTTCTTCTCAACAATTTTATGTTAATATACTTGAACTGTCAGTTATAAATTAACATATTTTGTATTAAAGCATATGTTGAAAATAATAACCAATTGGTAACAGAAGTCGCATTTTTTTAAACAGTTACGATTCGCATGGTTGATGTAACTTTTTTTTTACATAGTATTAACCGCTAATTTCTCATTCACCAGATTGTACACAAAAAGGAACATATCAATAATGTTGATCATTATATGGGCTTACTCCATTGCATTACTGTTGATGCCTTTCTTCGAAATATGGGGCCGAATAACGTTAGACCCCCACATTGGTTCATGCACTATGGTACCGGATCAAAAAGGCAGGACTCCAAAAAAGTTTATCCTTTTCTTCGCAGTATCATTTACTTGTGTAGTAATGCTATACTGCTATGCTCGTATAGTATGGGTGGTAAGAAAGAATTCGCTAAAACTTAACAACGGTGGTACAGCCCGTATTGAAATGCAAAGTACACATTTCAGATCATCTAATACATCTACAGAAATTGTAACCGCAATTACTCCTTCTGATACCCCTTCAACGTCTTCCGATACAGAGAGCACAGATAATGAAAATGATAAACGTTTTGCTGAAATCGACTTAGCGTCTGATACTGAAGATAATGAACGAGCTCGCGTCAGACTGAATATCAGACGAAAATCGGTTCAAAAAGGCTTACCAACTAGAAAAGACAAGAGACTGCAAATGATGGTGATAGCTATAATGCTGTGCTTTGTTATCTGCTATGTGCCTATCACGCTGACCAAGATTTTTGTCGAAAAATTTCACACTTCGCCTGTGGTCAACATTTTAGGTTATCTTACGATATATTTCACACCCTGTATCAATCCTGTGATATACGTATTTATGTCAAAAGAATATCGTATGGCTTACAAGAGTTTAATCAGAAACAAAAAGCGTTAAACCATAATATAAAGATTAATGTAATAATAATGATTAATTAAATTAATTTTAAGGAACCCGGGTAATATATATTCTTTTTTTAGGAGTATATAAGATATGTTTTTATTATGCCCGGTTTCTGAGACACATTTATCTGTTCAATAGCGTTATCGGTTCGATAACTTGTCAAATAGGATTTCTGAACACACGATCATACGATAAACCTCCGTTAAATTTAACTGGCCAATCTGGGCGTATATCTTATTCGATAAGTTTTGACATTTGAAGTAGTTTTTAATACCTTGACAATGACAAGTCATTGACGAACAACTAATGAATTGAAAAGCTTTGTATCTAAAATAATTAAAATTATAAATAAATAATATAAAATAAAATGAAACCATCTACTAATTTCCAAAGTAGTTTTTAATCATAATATTACTGATATAAGTTAAGAAAAAAGAAAAAAGAGCCATCTAGTGAACATCAAAGAACTACTTATGAGTTTTATAGTTATTTTACAACTCATTGTGTACTCAGAAACACATTGACAGTATATCTTATGGATAACTTTATTGAGATTACTGACTCTAATTATTACTAATGATAGTTTAAACGAGTACCTCAGAAACCGGACATTAGTGATTGAAGTTAATTTCGTTAAGACTCCGAATGTCGAATGTAGTTATAATAAGAAATTCGAATTTGATCGTAAATACCGGTATTCTGAATTTGCATCAATTATTATTAGTGACACTTATTGAGTATCTTGCTTAAACGCTATAAACACTGAACTTCATTCAAGTATATATAACTTCATAACTTTAAATTTAATTTAAAAAATAATCTGAGGTAAGCGGCTGTTCTCGCAGTATGTACGTAACACAGCTGAGTACAATTTATAAATTTAAACTAGCTTCCGCCCGCAACTTTGCCCGCGTGGAATGGTTACTTTTGGCTAACTAACACGCAGCGGCAGCTCTCAAAAGGAAGAAAAACCCCGATTTTGAAACATTCTTCATTGGTGCTCCACTCCTATTGATCTTAGCGTGATGATATAGCCTATAGCCTTCCTCGATAAATGCGCTCTCTAACACTGAAATAATTTTTCAAATCTGACTAGTAGTTCTTGAGATTACCCCCTACAACCTCACAAACTTTACCTCTTTAAAATATTTTGTATAGATAAGTAATAAATATAGATGAAGAATAAGAAATGAAAATTTTTGTTTATTCGATTAGTGACATTATTGGAAATTGAATTGAATATATTCATAATGAACAATTAATAAGTAGACACCATATTAATTTATATCAGTTTACTCCGAAATAAGTATTATGCAAAGATAGTATAAGTTTACCTTGAAATATATATTTTATTACTAACAAAATCTTTCTATTGTATAATTAAATCTACATATTATAATGGCATACACTGTTAATAAAAACAATGAAATAAAACGATTTTTTTAATCATTAAATATGTTATTTATTTGTAAGAAAGTAGTATCCGCCCGCGATTTCGTCTCCATTTTTATCCTTCTAAATAATCATCATCAGGCATATAAGAGACCCACTGCGGGGTCATAGACTAAGTATACTATAATAATGTAATACTTAATAAAAAATTAAGTTAAAGTTTGTTCTAAGACTTTCAAAAGTATAAACACAATCGTAATAAACTTAGGTGCATTGACCGGTTCCCAAAGCTGTAAGGGGCGACCCGGAGTTAATAACCTTTGATAATAAAATGGACACTAAGCCCTTTTATGTTGTTCATGCTGTTCCTATGTTCACACTTACCCGACGGTCCTTGACACTGTGCTTTAACATAGAAGTGTGATTGCGTATGATTTTTATATTTTTATGGGTAATTAGGTCAAATATTAATAACTATTAATTATATTGATATATATTAAGCACCTACTTTTCAATTGCTTTAGTACGAGAATCGAGTGCAGACCACCCTCCATAAATATTGCTACTGTCTAAACTTTCAGCCTGTATAGACGCGAGCACGGTAAGTAAAATAAAATGGCCGCCAAATTGACCAAAAAGGCAATATAATCCAAATTATATACATACATATATACAAATAAATGAATTTCAATTATATTTATATATATATTCTTGTTATTGTCCGTGATTCATTCACGTGGAATTTAACAAAAATATTTTGTTCAGTGTGACACATTTACATTGCAAATATAATGAACTAAATAAGCATTATCCAGTACCGGACGCACCTTCCGTGTTCATTTACGCTAATCAAATATTTTTTACAAAAATCTCATGTGGAGGAAGTCACAAGCAACAGCTTATCTAAAATAAAATAGCCTAAATGACTCCATATAAGGTCAGCTATCTACCCGTGAAAGTCCCGTTTAAAGCGGACAAACCGTTTCGGATATTCTACTGTGAACGAAGTCAATGTAAAAGCTAGTCCAAAATAGGCGTTATTTTCACATAACATACATACACATCATTTTTATTATACACTAGCTGTACCCGCAGCTCCGCACGCGTTTTTTTAAATCGTATTAAGGAATTATAAAATTGTGAGAATATGTACAATTATAGAAATGGTCTTTAAAATCAATTGTAAGTACGACATGGACGGCACTTACAGTAACATGTAACGTGTACATTAGATATATAAATACTAACAGCGTGACAAATGAGGTTTGTCATCAGCAACATATTTGGAACCTTAACCCGCCATATAACTACCTCAGTGCTCACTTACACTGTATAAGGAACTAACGAAACAATAACTTATAATATTATTATAAAGATTTACATTTACATTACATTTAATATACATTGCCACTATAATTAAAATTCTGTGACTATACAAAAAATAAACGCTTGTCTGTTCCGCAAGAAATTGAATTATGGAACTCTTTACGTAATACGTTTATAATCTAAGATCCTATTAGGAATACCTCTATATAATTAAAGTTATTAATAATTATAATGTCGAATTGTAAACAATAAGCTGATAACTATTAATCTTATTAAAAATAAAGAATGACTTCAAATCTTACTAAATTTATGTATATAATTTATGCAGACAAAGTCGCGGGTAACAGCTAGTCTAAAATAGAATAATCTCAATATCTTTTTATAAGGCTCGCTATCTACCAGCGAAAGTCTCGTGAAAATAGGTCTAATCGTTTTGGTGATAGCACAGCGGGCGAAGCCACAGTTAACAGCTAGTATAAAATAAAATTTCCTAAATTACTTTTTGTAAAGTCAGCTATCTGCCAGTGAAAGTCTCGTGGAAACCGGTCTAACGGTTTTGGAGATAGCACTGCAGGCAAAGCCACAATTAACAGCTAGTATAAACTAAAATTGCTTGAATTACTTTTTATAAAGTCAGCTATCTGCCAGTAAAAATTTCGTGAAGATCGGTCGAACCGTTTTCGAGATAGCACTACAAGCAAAACCACAGTTAACAGCTAGTATAAACTAAAATTGCTTGAATTACTTTTTATAAGGTCAAATATCTGTCAATGAAAGTTTTGTGAAAATCAGTCTAACCGTTTTGAAGATAGTACTGTAGGCGAAGCCACGATTAACAGCTAGTCTAAATTAAAATAAACTAAATTACGTTTTATAAGGTCAGCTATCTGCCGGTGAAAGTCCCGTGAAAATTGGTCCAACCGTTTTGGAGATAATATTGCAGACAAAGCCGCAGTTAATAGCTAGTCTAATTTAGAGTAGCCTAAGTAACTCGCTGTAATTTCAGCTATCTGCGAGTGAAATTCCCGTCAAAATCGGTCCAGCCGTTCCGGAGATTAGCCGAAACAAACAGACAGACCGACAAAAATTTTAAAAATTGCATTTTTGTTATCAGTAGCGTGTATACTTTCGTACCCTATCATTAAAAAAAATATATTTTGATATTACGTACAGACACTTCATTTTTATTATATGTATAGATATAGAATATATATGTATAGACTAAATCTGTCAATAGACAAAAAAAAGAAAATCTGTTAACAAACAGAAATAAAAGGTACTGAAATGTTTAATTTTGACTTATTTACATGAAGTGTAGTAAATACGTATAAAGAAAAATTTGAAAAGAGTTGCTTTATTACGGTAACATTATTTGATAGAAAAGGATAGTTAGAACAAATATATTGATATTTTAAACAAACAAAGACTGAACTTAATTTTTGTTAAAACTTGGTTTTCGAACCATCGTGTGTCGCCGCGCTGAATTGATGACACAATACGGAAAACAGTATCATAATTCATTGCTAATTTAACAACATACTTCATAATAAATAAAATATATTACGACGGGGGACGTGTATTTATTGTTTAATAAAATGTCTTCGAATATCTCAAGGACTATTATATCAGATGGGATTAAGAATGGTTCTGTGGTGGGTTTGGACAATTATGGCTCTAATGAAGAACTATCTAGCGTGACTCTTTTTATAAATTATCCTGCGATATTACTGTACTTTACATCTATTTGCCATATCCTTTTCATAGTTATCGGCATCCCCGGGAACCTGATCACCATCTGTGCTTTGGCGCGATACAAAAGGGTAAGGAAACATCATTTGTGAAGTTATATAATTGAAACTATTATTTAAACTGATTATTAGTCAAATTAAAGTAGATTATTCAAACAACGGACATATTGTATTGAACAGACAAGTGCAGTCTTTCGCTTGCATTTAGCAAATAGTCAGAACAATTCTTAGGTATAAATGAATTTTGTTAACACTTGCCTTCGGATTTTCTAGCAAGGCAAATTGTGTGTAAGACTAATGCAAAGATAATATAATACTTAATCAATATGACATAGCATTCCATTACTTCCTTCTTATGTGTTTAATAGACGCTGCTAATAAAAAGATAATCTCACTGGCATCGCAAATTTTGCATTGTGGTAATTCCCATAATTTTCAAAAGCTGACGAGTGTTTTTACTAGTAGTACCAAATACACTGGTGACTCAAGTGTGGGTTATTATATTGCACTATGTAATTTCAAAATACAATCATATTATGTGTACTCTATTTTTAATAGATTTTCATAATTTTTTGCAAAAATAATGACATTTCTTTGTAGATTCGAAACGCAGCAGCAATACTTATAATTAATCTATCGATAGCAGACTTCGTCGTCTGCTGTACAGTGTTACCTATAGTAGCGTGTGTATTGCTATATAAATCCTGGATTTTTGGGAAAACTTTATGTCGTATATATCCACTACTATTGCACTCTGTAAGTGGAGTCAAATTATTTACTATAGTCGGCATAACAATCAATAGGTACATTCTGATTGTTCATCCACATATATATCACAGGTAAGTGAATTCTCTGTATGTATATGTTATAGACAAAACTCAATCTTGGTGAAAATGACCTTCGACTGAAAGATTTATTCTTTTAAGCTTATAGAAATGCTCTTCCTGATCTACATCTGGCAGGTCAAACTGTAGTCACTTGGATAGTACGCAATAGTAATAGTTTTATCCATTTCTTATAAGAATAGGATTTTGATCCAAAAGTACTCTTACAGCCTGATGTTATTGTTTAGTTGATATTACAAAATAATGTATAATTCATAATTTTACTCTTACAGGTGTTTTAACAAAAAGAATTTGATTATTATCATCACGGCCACCTGGACATTGTCTTTTGCGCTATTAATGCCAACTTTGTTCGAAGTCTGGGGTCGTTTTAGCTTAGATCCATACATTGGATTTTGTGCTATAATTCCGGATAAAAACAAATATTCACCAAAAGAATTGTTAATGATATCCTTTTTCTTTGGACCTTGTACAATAATGCTACTATGTTACATCCACATATTCTACGTAGTTAGAAACGTAGTAAAGAAATCGGGAGCGAATTCTAAGAGCAGGATTGTTATCGATAATCCTGATGAATCCAGCATTGTTTCATTACAATTAAGAAATGAAACAGAATCGACTGAAACACAGCAAGCGTTACCTAACGATGAACTAAATGCGCAGGAAAATATCTATGAAATTGAACCAAATCCGATGAGAATAAAGTCAAGCAATATGTCGAAGAAGATTCGTAAACACTTACGATTAAAGTTAAAACAAATTAACATGAAGCAGTGGTTTCCAACGAGGAAAGATAAAAAGCTACGGACGATGATAATTGCAATAATGATATGTTTTTGTGTTTGTCATTTACCTGTTATGGTCTTTAAGACTTTATCCTTAAAATTTTCATCTTATCCAACAATGGTATTTCTAAGCTATTTATTAATACATTCGACCACTTGCTTAAATCCTATCATATATGTCGTTATGTCGAGTGAATACAGAAAGGCCTATAAAAGTGTAATTAAATCGCTTTTCATTAAAAATAATTAACTTATTTATTACTCTTGCACACAATAAATAATTAACCACTTTGGGTAATAATTTTCAGTAAAATCAAAGATCAAATAGTCGATTTAAATCTATTATTATATATATAGATGAAATTGAATTCGTTAAAGACATGTTTTTGAAGTTATACTTCTTTTTGCGCGTTAGGGAAAAATGATGAGAGTAACTTTTTAAGATGCGCGCGCACACCGTCACGAAAAACCGACACCCTGAAGTTATTACGATGCGCGCGCACACCGTCATGAAATACCGACACCCTGAAGTCAGCTATAGTCAACATTTTGTTTCTTTGTATTTGTTGTTTGTATTTCTTTGTATTAAAACTTTCAATGTATTAAATACCTTTTTTCTATTGTTAGTGTCGTTTTGGTAAAATTTTTGAAAAGATTTTTATCTTGTTACGTGGTTAAAAGTAGGAAGATATTTATTATTTTAATTGTACTTTTTTATTATTATTTAGAATTAATATCTTTATTTTATTGCGTATTAAAAATTTGTGAATATTGTGACAATGTACATAGATTATAACTAGGTATTCGTTTATATTTAATATCTCAAGGATAAGCATTTAAACGTGGAATAGAAGTGAAAAAGGAATAGAAATGATATAATATAATAACATTTTTGGATGAGGGCGCTGAATCCTCGGCTGTGAACCTATCCCGGAATTATATACTACCCCTGCACAGCATATACAGTTCGCATACATTTATTGTATATTGTTTATGATCATTGGTATTCCTGGGAACTTCATCATCCATTATAACCCGTGATTAACAGGTGAATAACTCTTTTATTTCTGTACATATGTAGAAATATCTTATATCCGATAAAGGAAAGGTTAAAGAAGAAATTGATAAGAAATTTTCAGTTTCAGGTCCAAAATGCAAAGGCAATTTTTATATCTTCTGCGTACCTGTATAAATGTATGAGAGACGTTACTTTCTTTTTAGTGAATTATGTGCTTGTTATAAAATCACCGTATTGGCAATCCACTCTAAAGAATATGTAGATATGCCATGCAAAATTATGCGTTACGTAAGTATCTATTATTTTCTACCGCATTTATTTAATATACTGATACCCGCGACTTTGAATATGTTACTTATTATCTTAACAATACATTTATGTATAGAAAAAAGAGCATAAGAAAAATTGAAAGCAAAAAATATACTTTGTTTCAAAAATATATTTTGTCTTTTGCAGTGTTTATAGAAATCGAAGTTCTTTAAAACTTTAATAACTCCATATTAAATGAAGATATCGTAATATTTTTATAAGAATTAATAATTTTAGAGGTAAAACTTTTAAAAAAAGATCGAAATCTACCCAGTAGTTTTTCCGTGATACGTACACAACGGCAGACATTTGTCAATTAATTTAAATAGAAGATAATTTTTTTTTTAAATTTTAGTTACTCAAGTTTAGATTTATAGTATTAATAAAATAACAAGCATGTTAGGTTCTTTAATGTTAAAATATATTAGGCCAGTATTCGGCATCGAGCTTTTCATTAATGGAGGGTTTCCCGCCTTCAGCAAACTGAGCATTAAGCGGCAGATACCAGCCTAAAGGCTGTAGCGAAGGAGCTCAAGGAATGTTTAACCAAAGACGCTATCCGCAGGGCTCTCAAGCGGTGTTGTAGGAATACCAAGACTTCCCCTGACGTTTCGATGAGTTTTTTTAATATACATTATAGATTTAAACGTTTAAATATAATTCACCTGATGTTAAATGACAATGTAATCCAAGAAAGTAAACATGCTAAACCTTTAGTTGGACTAGCTCTTAGAAACAGCTGTCAGAATACAACTTATAGGTGTTTAGCAACAAATTTTCAAGTTGAGAGTGGTACTGCACTTAGGAAAAGTTCTACTACCACGACACTAAAAGAGCCCAGGTACTATCAGGTCATGGCTGTTTTGGATGTTACCTATACCGGATCGCAAAATTCAAAAATGTGAAAAATCATTACCTCAGTATATGTGGCATATTTAACTAGCCATCTTGTTTAATTTTGTCAGATATTTATTTACATAATGCTATTTTAAAATTTATCTCATTTAAATATCTGCAATCTACTTACTAAAAATTAACGTTAGGATAGTTATGCATATTTTTGATTATATTAAATGCTTTGACCGGCTTTTTAATAGAAACGTTATAATATAAAGTAATATATGTATATAGCGTAGAACGTATAGAGATTATAACGTTATTTATATCAAGTAAATGATGACATAATACAGTATTTATAATAATTCCAATATTTTCCTCATAATATTTTGTACAAATGGACAGTTAATTTAACATTAAAATATAGCATATTTAGGACCCGGCAGGTGGCGCTGCGATCGACTTTTAGGATTTTTTTTGTTTTCAAGGCAGGACAACGTCCGCCCGGTCCAATTGTGAATCTAAACCATTCTCGAATCTCCACGAACACACACAAAAAATTTCATCAAAATCGGTCCAATCGTTTAGGAGGAGTTCAGTCACATACACACGCACACAAGAGATATATATATTAAGATAGCGTAGAACGTATAGAGATTATAACGTTATTTATATCAAGTAAATGATGACATAATACAGTATTTATAATAATTCCAATATTTTCCTCATAATATTTTGTACAAATGGACAGTTAATTTAACATTAAAATATAGCATATTTAAGTCGAATTATAAAGACATTTCACAATGACACTAGTTCGTTTTATGTCCTAACTAATATTATAAATACGAAAATGAGTTTGTTTGTTTGTAACCCTTCCATAACCATTCAACCGTTCATCATGACATTTATGTAGGTACTTTTCTCGAGAAATACAGTCTATCTTAACGCGTGTGAAGCCGCAGGTAAAAATTAGTACCTAATATTAACATCTATTTTCTTATTTACCAGATTGTACAAGATAAGAAACATACCAACATAGCAGGCAATGATGTGGGCGTCTTATATTGTACTAATGTTAATGACAATTAACATTGCACCTCCGTACTGAATCTTGCCACCTAGTACAAGAGTGAAAAATGGAAGCCCAAAAGTATACAATTCTCTTCATAGTTTCCTTTCCATAGGCAGTAATGATATTTTGCTATACTTTTAAATCTGGTATTAAAGACCGTCGAAACTCTACATTCATGATACAATGAGGTTTGAGAAGCAAAATGTAATTGTTGAATTACCGATGCGTCTAGAGAAATGTTAATTATCAGTACTTGATCAGATTTCCTTGCAACATCGATACAGGAAACACGAGCGAATGTGATACATATTTGCCTGAAATGACTCTGAAAACAACAAACGCGCTGGCATAAGACGTTAAGATATGAATCAAACTTCGAACGTAGAGAACGTAGAGAGAAAGAGATAAAGGCTTAATTCACTTAAGAAGTTAAAGGTAACGAATTACCATGATGATCCTATAATTTTGTATTATCTTATAGCACTAAGATTTACTACAGAAAGGGATCAATATACATATAAATAGGCAGAGACAAAACATTTAAATACATCTTCCTCCTGTTTCTTATTAAAATGAATCTTGTATTAAAATGAAACTTCTTACGGCTTATTAATAATAAATTTAATGTAAGGTAATAAATTCAACGTATTCGTGTGTATGTGTAAGTATGTATAAAGGTCTGTCTGGGTCCTAGAATTATACAAAAATGAGTAAATGTATAGTTAAGTATTATGAGTAATAGTATGAGTATGGTATATATACATATAATTTGATACATATAGGCCAAAGAAGTTTCACTACCTCTACGTGTACACAATGATACACGCACTGTTTTAGTAGATATTGACAACCTTTAATGTTATCAAGAAAACATGAATATAGTTCGTTTTATTTCTTTAATATTGATACTTGAAAAAACAATTAATTATTGTCGAATTTAGATCACTAAATGGCCACTAATCCGTAATACCGTATCAGTAATTGTATCTATACATTGTATTGATGTAAAAAAAATATCGAATGGTATATTTTATATATAAAAGCCTATTCAGAAACAAACTATAATTTTAAACCGATGTCGATAGAAATTAAGCTTCTGTGATCTTTTAAAAAGATTAATATATTAAATCTGGTTATATACTCATTTATATTAATAGTGTAATTTTTTATTACTATTAGTAGTAAATAAACGTACAAATTAATATGTCATAGATTTTAAAACTTTTATTGTTAACTCTTTTCCACTGCAAATTTTCTCACGTTAAAAATTTGACCTATCTCTAGGAAATAGAACTTTTCTCGATGATAGGTATTCTAATATTTTCTGTAGTCGTAATAACGTGTTTGTAAAATTTCATAATGATTGGTTATTAGTTAAGACGTAAAAGCGTAACAAAACAAACATCAAACTCGCATTCCTCTTTATAATATTGTGTAGAATAATTAACCTAGAAATTTTCAAAATAACCCGTTACATTATTCTTATAATAATTAAACAGTGTCTACACTCGTAGTTTCAAAGGAGATATAGATCATATTTTTCACAAAATATGCTGAACAAATATATCTTTTATGTTCGGTATCATTTCATTTAATTCAGTGACATTTGGAATCGACGACCTAATATCCTAGACAGCCTTCGTAACGGAAAAGCGATCTATTAAGCCAACGAATTGTAAATTCGATTAACATACATGAGGAATATTTCTGTTATAGAAATAATGATCAATTATTCGTCTCTAAAAATACCCCAAAGTCTCGTCAGTTCGCTTATTGAAAATAAAGAGTTTTCTAAAAGAAATCACATGAATCAATATTATTTTCTCGGGAACATAAACTATTTATCGATGACATACTAGGATTACATTGATCGCCAGATATTAATGATGCCTTTAATCTTGTAAGAATCTATATTAACAAAATAATGAAAATATTCGTTTTGTTTTTCATTAATTAATGCAAGTTCGCACACAGCAAGAAGCCCGTGTAAAGTGCTTGTTACAGTTCGTTGATTATTCATTAAGTTCTCGGCCAAGACAATAGTCCACTGGCGATGTTCATTTGCCAGTTTCTCTAATAGTCTTACATTGTTTTTATCTCACCGCTTCGTTGTCTGTAATTACTATTCTCGTTACATTAAAGTCGAATTACTATTGTATTGTACAAATGTAACTTTTGTGCATGGAAATTTAAAAGTGTTAGAAGTGTTGCTTTTAGTAAATTTTAGAGAATTTAATTTGATACGACAACTTTTTTCTGACATTCTGCAATATCGTTCTAGAGGCCGAGAAAAAAATCCCCTCGAAATTTGAGCCCTTAAGTTTAATCATCTTAGTACTTTCTTATTGTTTTTAAATTTTTCACATTTAAAAAGCATATCACTTTTTGTAATCGTTATAACATTGCCGAATTTTAAGCTATCATAGTTATTTGTAGTATATTTAACACTCTCCAAAAGATACTATGACATTTTTATTTTAACTCGACCCGTGGTAATTGAATTACTCTAAAAGTCACTATAAAAATGATAGTCGTTACAAATGAAACACCCAAGTGAATATTACATACTATCATATATTATATTGTATAATACCATAATATTGCATAATATATTATGTACTATGGAATATACTTATAGAATTTTAGACATTCAGATTACTTCCATACTATCCTTACCGATATTATAATAAATTAAATAAATGCGAAAGTTAGTGTGTTTATTTATTTTTTATACTTTCACGGCTTAACTACTCAACAACTCAACTGCCCTCCCAATATATTCTTGATAATTTAATGTATGTCCGCAAAAACTTAGATATGCTGGATCTGGTAAAAGACCAGCATAATTTAAATACTAGAAACAACAACAAATTGGTCATTCCATGCTTCAGGCTCACTAAGTCCAAAAACGGATTTTTAGGTAATAGTATTAGGTATTTATAACAAAGTCCCAAAACACATTACCGATTTGCCGGATAGTGAGTTCAAGAACCATGTCAAGCGGGTTTTAATATCTAAAGGCTATTATAGGGTGGATCAATATGTGAACGATTGTGACGTCTGGAAATGTCCCTCTCTGTGCAACCACTAATAACGAATGTAAATATTTATGTTATTGTAAAAATATATAACATGAAAAGATAAACCAGATCGAGTTCTTGCCGGTTCTTCTCGATGACTGGGTTGTTTTCTGAACCGGTGGTAGCTTTGACGTTCATAAGCGCCTTCTCAGGGCCTAAATTGAATAAAGGATATTTTGATTTTGATTTGAACAGATCATCATAGTTGCATACACATTTTTCGAGGTATACAAAAGGATACTCTTTATCAAGAAAACTAATATAAAACACTCTCGACTCACAGACAAGACAAGATCACTGCCTAAACGTATAAAAAAGTTCAGATAGTCTAAAACCTGTAGCAATAAAACACAACTGTGGGCTGGTTTAAAGGTGAAAACTATGGCCTCTCATATCATTCAATTGTCCAGTAGTACGATACTATGTAATCCAGATAACATTTTCATTAACAATGCAACTTCTATATAAATGACGTTTTGCATAACACAAACTTATACTGTTAATATAGACCCAGAGCCGTTTCTAATGACTAGTCCATTCGTATAAATATCACTTATACAGTTTAATTAGCGGTCGAAGTTTGGTAGTTTGCTCCTTAACTGCGGAAACCCACGGAACTAACCGTATATTACAAGGAGTATTCCCCGACGGGTCTTATATGAACTCCTCTTAGACGACCAACTCGTGATTTCAATTTATAGATAAATATATAATTTAAAAAGCCTTTATTATTAAATTGTAAGTAATATTTAAAATGACTAAATCATAAAATTGTTTATTTACTCACGACTTACTTTTGCTCGAGGCTTCACTCGCGTTAGTGTAGATTTCTATACATAAAGTAATTGTCAAATTCGTGGAAGTATTTTCGATTTTATCTATTAGGTAAAAAATAATATAAAAAGGTATATAAAAAGTAATAGAGGTCAGTCTTTGCGCCTACTTTTTAAGTTAAATAAAATCTGTTTCGAAAATCACTCATATTTCTGGAATATTTAGATAATTGTAAGTGTACCATCAATAATGAAAATAAAACAAAGAAAATGAGCTAAATATACACACATTTAATATATACGAGAACTTAATTATTCTGATAAAACTGTGTAATGCACCAAATGAATATAATGTCATTTAGTCTTCCATTTCCAAATTGGATTTCCTTAAAACCATTGAATTCTTTTTTTTTCAATTCTAGTAATGACTTAAGAAATTGTTTCAAAGATTTTTGTATGTTTCATAAACTATAGAAAAAATTAAGACTTGATAGCTAAAGGGTGCCCCTACAAGGAAAACTATTAAACCTGCCTTATATATAGAACAAACAATTTTTTACGTAATTTTTTTGGATTATAATTTCTTTTACAATCCGTTCAAAGTCCGACACACATATTAATGTATCCTTTCATTATTACTATATTCATTTACGAATAATTTAAACCATTTACTGCTGAGTTACGCAATTTACCATTTATTATCGCTACCTTTGGAATTCAGGAAAATATAAACTAAATATTTGCTGGTCCAATGAGTTGTAAACAGCCACGTCTCATTATTCCTCGATAATTCATTTCAATACGTTTAAAATGTTAATAATCATATTACTACTCTTGTTTTAAAATCTCTATATGATAATATGTTGTATAATAATGGTCCCTGGCATAGAAAACTAATAAAATAATAGGTACCTACAATTTATTAAGAAGAAGTTATTTTTAAAGATACTGTGCTTATAAAAATCTGTTTCGTTCTCAATGAATGTTAAAACATATCCCCATATGTCCCCCGAGCGGTATCTGTTCAACTATCGCTTTATTAGAAAGAGCTATTCCTCTATGTTCGACTTCAATGATACCATTAAATAACTTATGAAAACTTAGTTATAGGTTCACAGTCACATGTATGTTATTATTTTTCAAATAGAATTTGATATAAAGAATAAATATATAAGTACACGGAATATACCGAAGACATTGCAACAAATTCGTACTGTAAATATATCACAATGAAAATTCACGATCTTTATGGTCTGGAATATGAGTATTAATAGTTGTACTTATATTTACAGTAACAACCTATCAATTAATAAATGTAGAGTTATTTTTTAGAGGTTCAGCCTATATTTAATGTCTGTAGATATAATAAAACAAAGATCACTTTTTAGTCTTTAATATAGAGACGCGTGTTACAAGTGTGCCGGCCGAGACTGAACTCTCGCCGGTACATAATAATGCAATTCCACAAAATACATAATTATGTCGCTACAATTTCAGTATACTTATGTATTTTTCAAAATTTTGCTAGATAGCTATTTTGTGGTCTGGTCACGAATTTAGCAATTTCAAAATTCTTTGCTTCTTCATATAGGTATCTGGATTTTACTCAAGAAACAACTTAAACGATAAATTGAACCCTTTTTGTACATTACACATTTTATTTAATTCAATTAAAATTAATCACATTTTATGTTTTTTGGTGAATTATTAAAAAATTAAGGAACTATCATTGAAACATACAGAAGAACTTCTGTATACAGAAGTGAATGAAAACTGGGTTCAATATTTTTTGGATGATTTTTTACCATTTCCAAGAGTATTATTGGTCATTCTTGTACATCATAAATTGAGGAATGATACGAACTTCCCATGAGAAATTGCTTTATAAAAATCGTTGAAAGCGCTGTTGAGTTAATTACCGACAGAAAATACATTTTTAGCCTCATTTTTGTGGTCAGTGCCCTTTAAAATAGAAACCTGTCACACAATAAAAATTAATATACATACAGAACTTCAGATTTATTAGTCAAATAAAAAGTATCCTTTTTTTTTCTCCTATCAAACAAATTTGGTTTGTCATCTAACTTTACATTACTCTTAATTCTATCGTTGAATTGTAAAAATGATTTAACAATTCTTTTCCTAATTAAATATAAATCTTATATAATTTCATTTATACTAAACTGTAAGTTTCTATTCTTTAAAACTAAAGTTAATTAAAGTCAACGCCATGTTCCCATATAATATAATTATGCGTAATGAATAAAGTAAAAAGGCTGCCGAATTTAGTGCATAAAATAATAAAATTCAAACCATATAAAATAAAGTATTAAATCTATATTGTAAACATAGTTATTTATTTATTTATTTTGAATACTAAGTTTACTTTTAATTAAATTATTATAAAAACAAATACTGTAACAATCTTACAAAGAATTTATACATTTATTTTTAGTTGTTATTAAGACGTCAATAAACCGATGTCTAGTAAATGTTCTTAAAATTCAATCACATTTAAGAGCTTCAAAGGACAATATTTTATTGATAACGTTATATCTACTTACATTATAAGTATATTAGATATTAGTAAGGGCAGTTGAATAATACCGCAAAACCAAGCACGATCATAAACTAGAAAATCAAAATTTCAACGTTAAGGGATTCGTACCAAAATGAATATCTATATACAGGTTTATATATGCAGTTAAAAGTAATAAATTCCTTCGGTTTAACATATTTCATGACAGCCGAATTCAGTTATTAAGAGAAAATAAAAACATACATCATACAAAAGTTCATAAGTGATTCAGCGGCAGTTACTCCGCAATGGACGGCGACCGTTAGATCTTTTTATTGAGCTTCTCGATTAGTAATTCTATAACACGGTATTATAGAATACTTAGTGCTCAACACGCTAGCTACCACCTCGATTTGATAATCGCGAACATAAACGTAGCTAGTTATAATAGCTTTATAGGTTAT
Source organism: Antheraea yamamai (assembly GCA_036509395.1). Lineage (NCBI taxonomy): Eukaryota > Metazoa > Arthropoda > Insecta > Lepidoptera > Saturniidae > Antheraea > Antheraea yamamai. Next base: position 13,772,346 of record AP028441.1, read on the forward strand.
AAGTATATAAAAAGAAGAAATTATATTATAATTAGCGGGTCCGGCAGACGTTGTCCGGCCCTGATTATAAAAAAAATCCTTGACAAATTATATACCAAAACGTTCCTCTTCTGTAAATCATTACATAGTATAAAACAAAGTCCGCCACCGCGTCTGTCTGTCTGTGTGTTCGCGATAAACTCAAAAACTACTGAACATATTTTCAAGCGGTTTTCACCGGTGGATACAGTGATTCATGAGGAAGGTTTTAGTATATAATTTGTCAAGGTTTTTTTATAGTCAGGGCGGGACAGCGTCTGCCGGGCCCGCTAGTAAATAATAATACTATAATGTATCTGCTAATTTAGTTACCTTAAACTGCCATCTACCGAAATAATACAGATTCAGTTATTCATAACAACTATTTTATATATATTAGTTCTTAATAGTTGATCCTATTAGTCGATAGATGACAATTCTCATAATTTCAACATATGTCAACAAATAATGATGTGAGATAAGATGATTATAGAAATAGAAAAGCCTTAATATAATACTTTCAGAATTAAACTATGATATTTTTAGTTACAACTATTTTGTTGTAACTTACGAGGAAATAGTTGTAAAAATATTTTATGTGGTTTGGATATATAAATGAGGTCAGCAGATAATAGGGTACTATGTAACGAATTAATCGAAAATATTACTCATAATAAATATGTGTTGTAAATACCTGTAAATATTCTTAGAAATACGATTATTGGTTTTTTGTTTTGTAGTATCGAGACACATAGTTTTTTTTTCTCGAACTGACTACGGTATTGACCTAGCAAGGTATTAACAGCTTCACCGGACTACTAAGGCGAGCGCTTAAGGCACTCAGCCGATTTTAGATAGAGTGTAGACAATATACATAGTGATCACATCAGATCGAAAATGTATAAAAAATGGTTTTTTTTTTACATTCTTTGTTCGTTAGATAAAGCTGTGACGACATTTCTTATTAAAATGAATCAGAGCGGTACACTTAGGAAATTTGTGTTGAAGAGTAGCAGACCAGACTAGGCCACCCTCGGCAGCGGCTCAAGCCTAGGTCCGTTCACTCGGTGTGGAACCCTCGAGTAAGCTGTTCGCATAAAATGACAAAAAATTGATTCATCACGGCAACAACATTACACAGATCCCCCCCCACCCCCCCACACACACGCACACACGCATGAAAGTGGAATGATTTTATTTTTTCCCCTTATCGAACTGAATTAGTTCAGTAAATTTGCCCGATACGAAATACATATATGAGTTACTGAGATGTATATGCTTGGTACATATATACATTTCACTAACTCATATATGTATGAATATGTAGCTGAGCTTACGTTAGCTCAGTTAGATTCGCGTCTTTGTGTAACCTAGGCAACAGCCCAAGCCGAGGTATGCCGCGCACCCTTGAGCTAATTGCCAAAATAAATTCGGCTGAGGACCTTAAACACTTGCCTTAGTAGTCCCGTGAAGCTGTTAAGGTCTTGCTAGGACAATAGCGTTGTCAGTTCGAAAGAAAAAATTTTGAAGAGTAGCTGGCGTTTGGTGGTGGCTAGTTTAATGACCTGTAACCATAGAATTATGAAACCGCTTCCATTTACAACGCGCAGGTTTGTTACTCTATGCCTGTAACAATGATTTCATCACGAAAAACACAACCTCCTTATAGAATTCGAATTCAATTGAAAATATTAAAATAACGAAGCTAATTTTAAATCTAAAAAAAAAAATAGTTTGAATAATATATACGTGATATTTAATTGTCACTTTATGTTACAAAAGTCTTACAAAAGATACATAGACTATTAGAAAGTAAATAAAAATTGCATCTTATAGCATAAAAATCCTTAAAATATCATCATCATCACAGCCTGTAAAAGACCTACTGCGGGGCCATAGGCTTCTTCCCGAAGGAAAGTGTGACTATAATCACCATACTAGCCCACGAGGTATTATCGATTTTAAACTCAGAGAAAGCCACAGTTATATATTTCACTACAGTACAAGTACAATACTACAAGAACATTTCTAAAATTCAGGTTTCATCACAATGTTTTTTTTATCTTTATTTTTGGCAACCAATCTTTTTCATTATTACTGCCATTGCCGAGGAGTTAATAGTATTACAAGTTCTTCTTCAATTCAATTTTTGGCAACCAGTCTTCTAGTAGATTATTACTGCCATTGTCAAGTGAGTAGTATATTACAAGTTTCTTGATATAATTTCAATGAACTAACAAGACGGTGGCGATCTTGTTAGAACTTTCCATGGAGTTTTTGTGGCATCTCAGAATTTATGGTCCCTGGTATTATTTTCCATTCACTTCACTTATGCACAATAAACAAACTATATTACATAAAACATCACCAATTTTACACAATATAGAGTCAAGTAACACAAGATTATGAATAAAATATAAAATCCACTACATGACAGACCAAAATCCCGCAAAAAACACCCCATCACGATGTTTCTCTTCGCCGTCAGGCGTTAGTGTTGCCAATTTAATTTAGTAAATGTACACGGATGCGAAGAATCTGTCGCTCCGCGTGATTTGATCCCGTGGACATCGAAGTGACATTCTACCGATCAAACCACTTGACTGTATGAATAGTACTCGGATATATGAGAAATTTAATATAATGCGCAACAGTTATATGTGACTTCGTAGCTTCTATAAAGTAAGAGTCAAAATACACGGGTGTTTACATAACTTACACACAAAATTACATAACTAACTTCTTACACAGGGTTCAATATCTTTGGAAAATCATTCAGTCATATGAATATGCCTCCAATGAACACAGTAACTAGTAACCTGGTTCGGTTCAGTATGGATGCAATGTACTTAGGAATGTCCACGCTAATTAGACACGTGCCGTGTTATTACAAAAAAGTTAAATACGTATTGAATACTTGCTTTAAAAAAGTTTGAATACTTACGTATTAAATGCATCACGCTCTCTGAACGTTCGACATCTTGCTCTTCTATCTCTGTTTGGTTAGGTTAGATTAGACTTGTGAAAAAGGATAACACGATCTTGCCGCAGCAGCCATTGGCAAGCGCGGTGCATTTAATACGTAAGTATCGAAACTTTTTTAAAGCAAGTATTCAATACGTATTCAACTTTTTTGTAATAACACGGCACGTGTCTAATTAGCGTGGACATTCCTAAGTACATTGCATCCATACTGAACCGAACCAGGTTACTAGTTACTGTGTTCATTGGAGGCATATTCATATGACTGAATGATTTTCTAAAGATATTGAACCCTGTGTAAGAAGTTAGTTATGTAATTTTGTGTATAATATAACTTAGTTTAAAGTTTTTCCAACATTTATCGTATCCACTTCAAAAAAATGTACTCAACAAAAGTTTAATGAACGCTCGAAAACAAGTTCTCTTTAGCTTGTTGGAAACTTAATTATTAGTGCCTTGACTAAGTTGGAAGTTTCTATCGTAATCAATTTCGTTATTCTATATACGTTGTCTTTAGAGATTTCTTTCTTTTTTAACCATAAATTATTTTTATAATGTTAGAACCAACTAAAGAACATGCTCACCTGGTGACTATACGACGCAATGTGACGTGTAATCTTAGAGAGGCAACTATAAATACAGTTTCCTAAAATATTACAAGTCCTTTGCGACAGATTTTCAAGTCGAGTGTAATTTAATAGCTTATCAGACGGGCTATATAACATTTGTTTGCTATAATTTATAACTTATAGCTCAGGTTTATTATAGGATTTTTTTTATATGTAATTAAGATGCTTTTTTTTCTCGAACTTACTACGCTATTGACTTTCTGTGGCCGTAACAACTCCACCGGACCACCAGATTAAGATGCACCACATTTCTAAATAAGAATTATATAAAAGACGATAAAAAGCAAATAATCAAATCTAACTTCTAAGGATCAAATCCTGTGTCTGGGGAATATTTACAACCATACAATTAATGGAGACAAATGACACCTATTTACAGAACAATAATTTGTGTATTACACAAACAAAAATCCTGTTGTGAAATTCGAACTCATATAACTAAGCGCAATGGTCGACTGCAGCAATTCGACCGCCAAAAACTATCAAAATTCCAACCCTGTAGTCGCATTACCTCTATACAGTACATATATAGTCAATATATTATAATGATTATACTATTTTGTCTAAAACCACGTTCTATACAAAGTCGCACAAGTTTGTTTTTCATTTAGGAACTGACCTATATATCAAACAGTAATACTTAACCTAATGCGTAATCAATATATTAATTAATACTAACGGTAATGTAAAAACGAAAACCTTGACATGAATTAATCACGTCATAAAATGAATCACGTGAACTTTGATAGCCGGTTCTCAATTGTTTCTTTTAGAATCAAATATGAACAAGTTTTTAGCACTACTCTACCAAATTAGTGCAAATTCGAAATTAAATACTAAATAAAACCTAAATATGTTTAATAAGCTTACATAAATAAAGGAAACATCCAACGACTAATATCGAATTACCGTGAACGTATAAGTTTAGTAAAATTGATTATTCAGTATTACAAAACCATGGACGTTTATTTTATCTACACAATTACTGGAACCGATGACAGAACAAAAAGAATTGAAAGTTTCAGAACTAATCATAATATTTCAACAGACACTAAATAAAACTCAGTGAACTATATTAATTAATAAAGCTCTTACAATCTATAGAATAAAAGTAATATTGCATGCTATATTCATGTTTTTGGCATAGTTTAAATAAAATTACGAATGATGACCAAGTTTTACCAATTTCTTTAAAAAATCTTTAAATTCTTTTTACTAAAATATAAAAGCTTAAAACATAACTTTCATTTTAGCCACCACTAAAACTACTTTATTTACTAATCGTCGAAACTTCGTAAGTGTTAATTAAAATGTAAGAGTTAATTGCAAGAACACATACTCTGTATATTTACCTGAATATTTCTTTCATCATCATCAACCTGTAAAAGACCCATCGGCAGGGTCATAGGCGAAAGGTATGAGGATAATCACCACTCCAGTCCACGACGTATTGGCGATCTCAAACTCCGAGAAGTTCTGAGAATTCTATATTTTCCCACATACTACAGGTTTCAGGGTTCCTCACGATGTTTTCTTTCTTTTACCCTGAGTAGGTGCTCATGAACGCCAGAGCTACCACCGGTTCGGAAAACAACCCAGTTATCGAGAAGAACCGACAAGAAACTCGATCTGGTTTATTAATGAATAATTTCTTCTTCAATTAGTAAAAATACGCTAATTCCGAAAAGTTCGTTGACACGTACCAGGATTGAAACTTGAAATGGAAATCAAAGATTCAAAAAAATCGACGACAATTAAATAAGCGTCTTATCCAATGTCTTGGACCACCCGCGTCTGAGGAACAACGTTAGAGGTTGCACAAAAAAAATACTGCGGACTATTGATTGATATTCCATCGGTCAAACCGTTCGACCACTACGACTTCATATATTTTTAATTTTAATCATTTATAGCAGCTACTTAAGCGTTTTAGAATCGTATAAGTATTACAGATTACCTTTCACAGATTATTTATTTTGTTGACAGTATTATTCCTAGGTGACACTATTGCCCTAGAACATAACCAATCCATTATCCGCAGGATTTTTTTAATTCACTAAGCCATCTGAACTACCACTATCTTACTCCTCCACTCTTCTTATTAACACTAGTATGTTAAAAAAGGGACCACAAAAAGGTTATTTCACACGCCAAGAAGTATATTCTCAGATGGTAGAATATTGTCAAACTAACTTATCGTTGTATTTTGGCTATAAACTACGATCAAATTTAAATAACATTTACATAAATTAAAGATAAATGTGTTATCCAGGTATATAAGATATATGAATTGAAGTTTAATTCATGTCTGATCCGGAGTTTTTGTGTGAAAGCGTAACAAACATGTTTATTATATTCCTAGAATTTAACTGGACAAAATCGCGTGCACTTGCTAGTATAATTATTAGGGAAATCTATCCATTATTTAGACATGTGCTGATCCGATGACAGTAACTCATTATTAATATAGAGCACAGACCAGATGTCGCAGTCAGTAGCATTTCATTATTTCGTTAGATCTGTTCGGAGCACCTCGTCATAGGTCACCACAGTAAAGTGAATAATATTCCTTTCCCAAAAATAAAATTTGTGTAGTAATTATGCGAGAAATATGTTTCCTTTTTTTATTATCAGTCTCCTTATGTTATTGTCAGCTAGACGGTAAATTTTGGTGGACAGATAATAGAGTTGCAAAGTTTCAAAAAGTTAAAATCCCTGAACCAGTTATCGAAGATATAAGTCCTTTTGATACCGACGAGAGTGCGAAAATTGTGTTTAGAGATGATTACCCGATTGAAAATAGTTTTAGTTTAAAGTCAATGTATAACAGTAAAAAGTTTTTTGCCAATACATTCCCTGATATTTGTCATTATGTTAAAAAACATGAATGCAGAGGCGTAATCTACTCAACAAAATATGGCAAGTAAGTAATATATATACATATATATATAAATTATATATATTTTTAAATAAATTTAACTATTTAAGTGAAAAATTGATTTTTCAAATATTTGTAAGATACGGAGAGGACATTTTAAATGCCTATCTTATTGTTTCGTGATATGCTCGTAGTTACGCAACGTCTAGCCATCTGTATCTACGAAGTATGTCTTATAAGATGGTATAATTTATGTAATTTGCGATACAAGTACTACGATTTTTTTTTTCGAACCGACTACGCTATTGACCTAGCAAGGTCTTAACAGCTTCACCGGGCTACCGCAAGTACTATGAGCTTCAGTCTAAATATTGATTTATGCAATAAATCCCTGAAGGAGCTGACCCAATTATCATACAGTCTATTTAAATCAAAATCAAATAATTCGTTTTTCAAAGTAAGCCGTATTATAACTTGAAAGAATTGACGACTATAAGAATAACAATTGAAAAGCAGTCAGTGGGAAAATGTAAAGATCTAAGTCAATATTGTGTCTGACTTTATTTATTATTGTTACTTTTATTTCGTATATAATTTGGTATTCGTTGTTAAAAGAAAGACGTCTCATGTAACATTAATTGTAATATTATTGAGAATAAAGAATTACGTATTATTTTGCCTACACTTGTATCTAAATACATATTAATATCCAAATAATATTATTACCTATAAATACATACATACTTGATTACAAACAGTAATTATAAAGTAATTAATGCTTTGCTTGGTTTTCGTAATTTCGATATCTCTATTATCCTATGAATTGAAATGAAATAGCAAACAGGTATGCAGTTCATCTCACGATAAGTGGTGACTATGGATGCTGCCGCCGTAATAAAAAGAGGCCTATCTAATTAAAACACAATTCGAAGAGAAGTCGAAAAGTCTGTAGCTTTTAACGAAGTACTTGTAACTCGCTTTTTTATTAAGTGTAAAAAACAGAAACTCATTGGTGAACAAAAAATACTATTAGATATGCGTTTTTCTCATGATTTCGAATATATATAAAACTCAATATTGCAAGCAACAGCAGACGCGTTCCTTTTTTTGGATAACAGCATACCTGACTTTACTTAACGTTATTATCCTGAAGATTGAGCCGAAACGTCTCCTGTATATGCTGACAATAGCATTCTTCGAACTGGAACACAGTAACGCAAACACTGCTGCTTTGTAGTAGATGTTTCTACCAGTTTATTACTTCACCTAAAAGTATTAAAATCTTTTAAATGGGTTCAACAAAATTACTGCACTGCAGCAATCATCTAGATACGGAAATCCATGGTAATAACACTGTTTGGTAGGTGGTAGAGCCACGCTGAAGCTATTACTTTCAGCATGAATGGGTCGGCTTGCCCGGGGTAGTACCGCCCTCTCATAGAGAACCGACGTGAAGTAACAGTGCTTGCATTGTTACGTTTCGTTCGGTCAGTGAGAGTGCCGGAGGCCTACCTCCCCTCCCCCCTCTCCCACCTCCTTTCCCCTCCTCCCTTCATCCAAATTCAGGCTGGCAACGCACTTGCAACCCCTCGGTGTTGCTAGAGTATATGGACAGCGCTGATCACTTAACATCAGGTGACCCGTCTGTTCGTTTGCCTCATATGACATTAAAAAAAACCTATATACCTACCGCTGTAGAAGCCACTATGGTATCTATATAACCATACATCCTGATGTCAAAATTACTAAGTAGACTGATTATACATGTGATGTGGTGGTCACAACGTAATTAAAAATAGAAATAGCTAATATCTTACTACTTATTTTACATACTTTCAATACTTATTTCATTTTTTAAAACCTGTTTGCAAATTTGTATTCAAAAAGTTTTCTACGTTATCGAACTTTTACGAAGTTTATATTGAAGAAAACACTAATATTACTTTGGAAAACATCTTAGTAATTGAGTAGAGCTGGGAAGAAACACGATCAAGTTTATCAATATAATATATATATTACTTGACATTATATTAATTAGCCTATGTTTATGTAATTAGTTTAAGTGAGGTGACTATTTTGCCTTTATGTTTAGTATTGAAGTTTCAGTTCGTTAACAAATTTAATTTTATCGAAAATTTTCCGAAGATATATTAATCTTTCAAGAGAAATGTTGGGAGAACAAGTTCAAAATCAAAAAGTATAAAATAAAATCTCTGAAACTTTTTTTCTAATGATTCGCAACGTCTCATATAGAATGATCGAATTGTCCGGTTTTGTAATATAAGCCTAATGTTATTTCAGCTTCCGAAACACACAGTAATTTACATAATTAATTGTTAAAAAAATGTTTTCTTATAGCTTTATGTAAGTACCCAGTAAAGACATGACCTACATTTGACAAAACTCACAGATGTGTCACGTTTATAAAGCACGTACGAGTATATAAACATAACACATTGTCAGTACGCGATCTCAAAGTAAAGTAATTATTTACTGAGGATAATTTACGCTATGCAAATCTTAAATTCATTTACATGTACAGGCTAGAGTCAATTAAAAGTGTACATACTGATACAGAATATTATTAATACATAAATTTCATTTAAAATTACAAATTGCATAGATTTTTTTAATGAACTTTATAAACACTAACTCAACGGGAATTGGTATCATAGGACCACTAATCTAAATTTACTAAACTTTCTTTTAGAAGTGTTAACAAAGGTCCACGCGATCCACAGTTAGTCTGTTGCTTGGAAGCACCAGGACAACCTCTCCAAGAAGATTCGAAAATATATTTTCCAGGGTTCCGAGAGAATAATAATTATATAAACCGTATATCAAAGAGGAGTGTAAAAATGAATGTGAAAAGGCCCGGTAAAGAACGTGATCCTAAGACGGATTACGATGAAGATCCTTACTGGAATATAAAGAATTCAAATTTTTACAATTCTCAAACTAATCAGGAAGAAGTTGTTACGGATGAATCCGTCGATGAGTTACCGCGGCCTGGATTAATCGGTATTTATTCTGATGATGGAAATACACCCGAATGGCCGATTCTCGACGATAGTTCCACGTCTGCGTACGACAGTGGTTCTGAATATGACGATGTAGACGATACACCATCCTTTGGGTATTCGGCTATTGATCCTCGGCGAGGTAAACATGAATTTCATAAATTAACTCAACCGCCCGCGACTTACAATACATAATTTAATAGCAATAAAATACAACATAATGTAATCTAACGGCCAGCTATATTAAAAACTCTTAAGTGTGCCGATGTTCAATATACTAGGTCAAACGGTTTTTGGAATTATCTATTTAGAATATACCAACATTCCTATTTCCTATTATGAATGTAAAAGTTTCTGAGGATATGGATCTTTGTTACTCTTTCACGCAAAAGCTACTGAACGGATTTTTATGAAACTTCTTCGTAACATAACTTATGCATCAAAATAATACATCATTACATAGTATAAAACAAAGCCCCCTACCGCGTCTGTCTGTCTGTCTGTTCGCGATAAACTCAAAAACTACCGAACGGATGTTCATCATTTCACCGGTGGATAGAGTGATTGACGAGGAACGTTTTAGTATATAATTAATCAAGGATATTTTCATAATCAGGGCGGGACAACGTCTGCCGGGGGCGCTAGTATATTATAAAGCTATAAATCTATAAAGTTGTTTCAATTAACCAAAATATAATGATCAATAACAAGTAAATTCGAAAAAATCGTGCCACCTGAGAGCTGTCCCTGACAATGCTGTATACACCGTTTCAGTTGAATGACCATAATGTATAATATTTATACAAATATAAACTTCGACTGAGTTGCAGGCGGCTACTAGTGTACATCAAAATTTGTTTTTATGCTTATTGGTTCAACAGAAACGAAGACACCGAAGCGGAAAGTCAAACCAGTGAAAATGCAACCATCAACGGTAGAAATACCTTCCAAACCAAGGTTTCAAATTATTAGCTTTCAATCAAATCCCGATTTTAAAGTATTCGAAGGCTTCAAATTTCTCAATTTAGCGGCAGTTATCAAAAACAACCCTGAAGAAACAAACGACGACAATCAAAGCAAAGAAGTACTGTTTAACAAACCTCTTGAATTTGGGTCCTCTAATTCGGATGAATATTTTTCTGCTGAAAATGATAAAATATTTAGTGATTGTGGAAAATCAATTCAAATAAAAGAAAAAGGTAATAATTAAATCCAATGTTTATGATAGATGTGCGAGTGTTCTGAGGGAACAAAGCGTATGTTAGAATTGTTATCCTTTGAATATTTTTATGTACTTAGATCAAATGTATGTCTCTTAGAATTGTATGTAGTTAGTCAATATAGGTAAATATCAAATGATTGAGCGATTGCTTAGGTTCGGGTTTTAGGAATAACTTATGGTTTATTTTGAATGCTTATAGTTCTGAATACCTATATCATTTTTTTTCAGCTTCTCCAATATTTGCAATTATAATTGCAATATAATTATTATATAAAATCTGTTAATTCTTTAACGTAAAAACGTAAACGATTAATATTATCTTCAAAGCATGCAATTCCTCTCGTTCTAGTTATTTCAGATAGCGTACTTACTAAAACTCTATCAATAGGTAAATCTGTATCTCTTACAGATCAACAAAGAGGAGAAGCACCTGTTGGATCACATCCATGGCTTGCATTAGTTGTTCATAACAGACGAAGGAACGCTTTTTTATGCTACGCTTCACTCATCCATCCACGTGCCGCTGTAACTGTTGCTAGTTGTGTTTATAAGTGAGTATATATATGAAAATAGATAAACCCTCAGATGTCACACTGCGGAAAGTAAGTTCGAATAGTACAGCAGACCTGAGGCTTTGGTGTAATAAAAGTTAGTAAAGCGACGATGTTATTAAAGTTATAATGTATTTTCTTGCTTGACCACAGAAACATATAAATTTGAATTGTATTTTAATTACAAATTGAACTTGAAAATAATAAAATTAATAAATACTAGGTATAAATAATATATTACGTGAAGGAACAAAACCCTCGGTGTGTAAATCTAATATGCACTTAACAGATTTTTGAAGATTTAAACAACTTATACATGTGGTAAAAAATGTAATTACAATTCAGTTGCATAACTACTCTAAAAAGCCCAATATCCAAATATAAGACGGGGCCTCTTACTACAGTAGTGCAGAATTACATAGGCTTTTTACGACGAGACATGTAGCTTAAGACCTATCTGGACTTAGGAACACTGTGGTTGTTCTCATTATTAATGAATTACGATACTTTTATAAAAAATTGAGATTATAAATAATGTTTTTACGATCAACAATTATTTTTCCTAATACACGTGGCATCGGGGCCCCTGTAGCTTGGGAGCTCTATATCATAAGTACGGCTGATACTTATAAATAAAAATTTACATTTCAGCATAACTTCTCCAGGTGAATTAACATTAATAACTGGAATGGAATACACGAATAGAAGACCTCGTACTTCAAACCAAATTTCTAAAATTATTATACACCCTGACTACTCGCCAGGTGATCTCACAAACGACTTAGCATTATTGGTAAGTTAGAATTATAGATTTACAAAGCTAACAACGTTTATATCTGTGTGAACTTTTAAATTGCCTTATTTATTTTGTTACTTATATATTGTTCTTTTGTTAGCTGTAAGATCACTTTCTAAATAAAATAAAGAGTCTGTAATCACTATCAAATATTGATTCAAACAAAGGTTAAAATTAACTTTATATAAATATCTGATAGTTTATTCGATATATCTTTGCTACTGCTTCCTGGAATTGCAAAGTAAGGGATACTCGTATAGCTACTTACGATGACTTTCCACAAACTAAAGTCTCCATCAGTCGAATGTATTTTAGATACTGCAAATCCCATTGAAGTCAAGTGTTACCATTCAACCAGCATGCTTAGCTGACCCTGGCAGTGGACGAGATTGTATGTTCTTTGGTTGGAACGGATTTGGGTCAGGTAATTTTGTTTATATTTAAAATATACCGTTAGAAAATATTCAACAAAAGCCTAAATGTTTACATCACAACTCTTCCGTAATTGAAATTGATACTTAATATTTATTCGTCGCTTTAAGTTTTTTTTACTATCACTAAATCTTATATTTCCTAACAAATAGCAAGATTGTTCTTCGATCTGTTCCATTACACTATCTTTCATTCGTTGGTTTCTGCCAGATTCTATATGGTTTGCTACGCGTATAGGCTGACTAGACTGATTTCGAGACTACAGTATAACCGATATTTTGAGGTCGGTTATATGTAGGTACCTATAGCTTACAATTATTAACATCAAACAGACTACATACCTGAATGTTACGTTATAACATTACAAAAAGTGTTTTCTACTGTAAAGTACCTACACTAGACATTATCGTGAGCGCCGTGTCATTCATGTATCGTGTCATCGTGTCAATGCACCGGTATGGAAACTTGGACATAGGAAATGTAAACAGTGTGGCAATGTGCAATTTATTGTCATAGGTTATGTATAATAGGCTTTGTGGAGCAAAATTGCGAAATTATACTCCTACTACATGTTTTTTGTTATTTATGTCATAGAATACATGCGCAGCCTAATAATGTAGTATAATTAACATGATGAATATTTCATCGATGTATCTGTACGAATCCTTGTAAATGAGGCTGAGCTTTCGAAGGAAAACATCAGAATGAAGCTATAGCTTGACGGTAGGGATTTTTACAAGTCCTCTTAGCAAATATGTTGTCAAACATCTGTAGGTGTACTCCACTAGTTGCACTTGAAAGCCTCTCCAAGATTAGAATGTTTACGATCTTCGACCACATAGTTATTTCACATCAAGTCTAATTAAACGCTAAAACTTATAAAGTATAAGGAAAGCGTACCCCATTTAAAATTTTTCATCGTAGTCCCGTGAAGCTGTTAAGACCTTGCTATGTCACTAGCGTAGTCATTTCGAGAAAAAAAATAAAACGTTCAATTGAATCTGATACAATGTGACCTAACCTGATTCCGAAAATAACTTAATACCGCATACTTTGTGCTAAGAGCTAAGAATCTCAATTAAATTATTTTGTTTACATTTAGATGCTTTCACGCCCTTACAATATTTGTAATTTCAGGAATGCGTTCTCGTCCCTGGTGGCAGCGCGGTAAAATACGCACTTGTATCATTCAAAGATCGTCGACGAAGGGTGAAAATTTACCTTCCGATTCATTTTGTGTCAGGGTGGAACCTCGCCACACTCTTGTTGTAAGTTTTAAGCATTATATTCTCATAGTTTTATATATGTTATATGTATTACACATATTCTAACTGGCGCTCCTAAGTCCGTTCCTGTGAAAATGTTATTGTTTCATGAGAACTATATGTCTCGAGTGTATTGTATAAAGGTTGACGGTAATGTCTGGAATTGATACCTCTCTTTTTGCAATCATTAAAACGATTGTAATATTTATTATATTATAATTATAGGTACCTACTTTAAAAAGATAAAACTCGATCGAGTTTCTTGCCGATTCTTCTCGATGACTGCAGGGTTGTTTCTCAAAACGGTTGTAATTTTGACGTCCATAGGCGCATTCTTAAGGTCTAAATAGAATAAAATACTTTTGGATTTGGTTGTCCTTTATTTTTGAAAATAATTCTGATTTTATGTTTCTTTTAGGCGAAATCTTTTATATAAACGTGATAACATTCTAAGTGTAGTATCGCCCTAGAATAGTCTTTGTTTATAATAGTTAAGCGGTTGCGTAGATTCGCCCCGAAAAATAAAAGGAACGTCAATTTCATTTACATGCATTGATTGTTAAAGTACCATAAAAGGATTACAGAGTACTAGGAATTTATATGGGAGCTTTTATATAGGTATAAAAATCCCAATTAATAATAAATTGAATATTCATAACTTTCCAGACCGGCCTCGGCGGTCCTTTAATATGCAATGTGAGTGGTCGCGACGCAGTTGTGGGCATCTTAGTGAGACACCGACACGTGCCCGTCCTACTACCGGTTCAAGAATGGGCGATGCAGTTTACCGATGTAATAAATGAAGAGAACTAAGTGCTATTTAAAGAAAAGTACAAAATACACCTAAAAATGTAAACTACCATTTAATTCAGTGAGCATTAGTTATCTTTTTTAAAATTGACTTATAGAAGAACTTGGAGACTAGTAAACATTTGATATATTCAAAAACACAACGCACTTTGAAATATCTGTCTCGTTTATAAGACACTAACTTGTTCCCTTGGCTAGAGATTTGACATATCCACTGGGAACAGTACTTTTTATCTAGACGTATAAGAGTTGTTTTCAGTACACTAAACAACGTGTATGCATGATTTTATGGCGAGTAGTTAAGGCATGAAGTGGAAATAACAAATTCACATTGACATTTACAATATTAGATAGGATAATTAATTAACAGTGTTGTTTTAAAATAACACAATATTTTTCTGATTGAATTTATTGCTCTTTGTTTTCAAATAAGATACTAGCTGTAGCCGCGACTTCATCCGCGTGGAACATTATGTAAAAAACAGTGATTAATAAAGTCACCTGAATGTATTAAAACCATTTACTTATCTACTTTTCTCTCGTACTAACGCCGCGTCATTAAATTTACAATAACTTTTGATAGCGTGGACCAATTTCTATGAAACAAAGACTAACTTACTCTCGTAGATATGCTTTATGATTTGATGTATTGGTTTTACTGTGAACCCAGTACTTTAGCAGTGATACGTGTTCATACAAACAGACAGACAGTCGGACATTTGTAAAAGTGATTGAAACGTATTTTATTTTTAACAATTTAACAATTTTTTTCACGAAAATCGAAAAAGTACAGACACGTTAGATTTACATTCGTATTATACGTATAGAAGATAAGAAAATAGAGGGATTGTGGGTATTCAGAAAAAAAAACAAACAGCACTTACTAACATTTTTTTTTATTTATTTAAGTTACAATGAAATAAAAATAAAAGAACATTTAATGTCGAGAGTTTTATTTACTTTATTTCGTGGTTACAATAATTTATCTATGACTCCAGCTTCTACAACCATTATAATTTGACAACGCGTTTTACAAAAAACTGGGCAAAGGAACTAACGCATTTAAACTCTAAAAAACAATGGGAATGTTGAGATCCTAAGGAAAAACGAAATACACTACATAAAAGTTCAACACATACAGTTATTTTTTTTAAATTAAAATATAAACTTGTACTTAATTACCAACGTTCTTTGGTGTCGAACTTCATAACAATGAATGAGATAAATGATGCTATAATATAATTATAAAATTTAATGTCGTTAACTAAGACGATAAACCAAGTCTTAACATTTACAGCCCATATTCGTTGCCGACAAAATCACTTGCGAATTATTTAACCCTTAAATTCATAGTGCTGCAAATTGTCTACATTCCACCAATACATACTTAATTTTATTTTTTTAATTTTTTATTTCCGAAAGCATGTAAAAACCACAAGAAACACCCTTATTTATACAAAAAAAAGTTGACATTACTTTTGGCGGATAAGTTATAAACATTTTTTTTTATTTGAATATGGTGGGTGATAAAGTTGAGTGTGTTACTCTGAGAGATATTTTGTATTTCCAATTTTCATCGAAATTAGTGATAAAACTAATTGGAAAAAAAAAATACTTGTCATCTGTTGTCAGTTAAGCCATTCATGTTTGACATTTCAAAATGTCATTGTATCTATGCATTGATTTTTGAGAAAACTTTACAAACAATTTAAAAAAGGAAGGAAAACAAAATCTTAGTATCCGCTTTATTATTATTTACTTTGTACATAACCTATGATTACATTACAATAAAAAACGATGTTTTAAAAATCAAAACCAAAACTCATGCATTTAAGGGTTAAAAATCAAAAATTTGGCATGTGCAAGTGAAATTGATGCATATTTTTAAATAAAAACTAAACATACGTGTCATTTAGTAACATAATAATACTTAAAGACGCAATAGTTATGTAAAAAAAGATTACATTTAAAGAAACATCCCCTATACGCACCGAATTTTTTAACCGACTTCAAAATGGAGGAAAGAGGTTTTCAATTTGTATTTTGTTTTAATATTTATTACCTTAAAACTTTCGCTATTTATAGACTGATTGGGTTTTATCTTTATTAGGAAAGGGCCATTATTTTGGACCTTTTTGGACCTTACATTTACAAGACACACCAAAAAACTTTTTAAAATCGAATAGAAACAGTATAGCAACTAACTATGGTCACAAGGACGTTTTGGTGTATTTTTTTGAAGTCAGTTATAACTTTTTTTAAATTTTATATTATTATTACTATGTCATTTTGATTTAAACTCTACAACCAGGGTTTAGACGAGACGAAATTTATTCCAAATCTATAAAATGCGTCACGCACGAACAATAAATATAAAATACTATATAATGACAAGATCACGGTTACATCACAAGAATGTCGCACATCGCGGTACGGGCGCGTGCGCACGAGCGTACACGTGCGCGTGCGCATACGCTCATGCGATCACTAGCGGCTCGTCATCCGAGAAGCCGTGGATCGGAGGGACATCATCATCATCTGAAAGTGGATGATGACTTAGTTGATAACGTGTTCAGACACCGCATCAACCGATGTAGGTTCGAATCCTTGCGACTTAGTCGAAACTTTCGGTGAAGAAAAAGAATGTAATACAACCACAGCATGATGTGCTTTTTCTAAATGCTAGTTTCCACCCCCAATTTAAA
The DNA here is from genome assembly GCA_036509395.1 of Antheraea yamamai. NCBI lineage: Eukaryota > Metazoa > Arthropoda > Insecta > Lepidoptera > Saturniidae > Antheraea > Antheraea yamamai. The sequence continues at coordinate 13,789,654 of AP028441.1, forward strand.
AAGATGTTGCGAAGAGCCTGTTGGTGTGTTTCGGCAGTTGAACTAGAGAGTTATTCCGTCTCTATGTTTAGCGTGTTCACCATTTTAGATTTCACAATCATTTAACATCAGATGAGATTGTGGTCAAACGCTAAAACCTATAGTATTAAAAATACAATAAAAATGAGCAACATAACAATACAAGAATAAATATTATAGTGGACGCTACTTTGCACTTCCGCTTGGAATCGATTGAACACTACTACGTCTAACTGCAACAAAAAGCAAATCAATCAAACTATATTACATAAAACACCACCAATTTTACAGAATATAGAGTCAAGTAACACAAGATTATGAATAAACTACAAAATCCACTACATGACAGACCAAAATCCCGCCAAAAACTCTAAACTGAATATTGTTAATGTTGGAAGAAATAAAAAAAAAGTATTTAAAGGGTTATAGATAGAATGATTTGTGGTACCGTGGTCGGTGATGGTGGCCTGCCCGCGTCGCGTGTCGTACCGCGGCGTGTGAGACGTGAACCGCATGAAGGAGCGCGTGAGCCGCCGGTGCCGCACCGCCACGTGCACCAGCACCGCGCCCACCACCAGCGCCGCCACCAGCGCACCGCCCGCGCCCCACCACACCGCCGCCAGCGCGGACGCCGGCTCCGACTCCACCTCGTCTACACACATTACATAATGAATGCATTCCACTTAGCACTCACGACGACCACGCCACATTACACTATTGGTGCGTTCCACTTATTACTCACGACGACCACGCCACATTACACACATAACGCCGAAAACGAAGTTCAAATTTTGCCGTTCATAAGGTCTTTAAACTAAAGGTTTACTTATCAAAAAAGTAAAGGACGGACAAACGTGGACAACGGAACTTAACTAGAAATGGTTTCGAAGATATGTCATCACTGAAACCCACTGCAGGGCCATAGGATTCTTCCCGAAGGAATGTATGACTATGGCCATAATCACCACGCCAGTCCACGACGTATTGGCGACTACAAACCATGAGAAATCCACAGTTCTATGTTTTCCCACATACAGTATTATTACAAGAACATTTCTCAGGTTCAGAGGTTTCCTTCGCCGGACTTAGGGAAGATAAGTCGGGGGACCCATGTACACCGTGGGGCTTTAGTCCGTGCGAGTTGGACATAACCCACTCTCTACCCCGGAAGGGTAGTGTATCCATAAGCGATTTCCCCACGTAAAAAAAAGGTTCAGAGGTTTCCTTAGCCGGACCTAGGGAAGATGGGTCGGGGGACCGTGCGAGTCGGACATAACCCACTCTCTGCCCCGGGAGGGTAGTGTATCCATAAGGGATTTCCCCACGTAAAAAACAAGGTTCATCGATTTCCTCATGACGTTTTCCTTCGTCGTTAGCCAGTATTGTTGCCAATTTATAGATTATTTTATGTACGCGAATTCCGATAAATTCGTTGGTACATGCCGCCGGAGTTCGAACTTGCGGACAGCGAAATGATATTCCACCGGTCAAAACCACTAGACCACCACGACTATATCGAAGATATGTATGTGACTTATATGTAAGTGTAGTACGGTGAAGCTGTGAAGGCCCTACAACGCCAATAGCGGAGTCAGCTCGAAAAAAAAAATGGGGTGTTGCTGTGTTATGGACACGGCCGTTTGTTGTACTTGAATACGTCTTGTACACGTTAATTATGACCCGCACGGCCGCATTCAGTTTTTGACGTTGTCGGCACTGCTTATCTCGGTCGTATGGTGTTTTATTGGTACCATTAGATTGGTTTTGTGATGCTCTTTCCCACCATATACGATTTCTTCATATATTTTTTGATATAATTGTTTTATTTTAACACATAATTATATACACAGTCACGATATCACACTAAAGTTTTATATATAATCGATAGACTTTGAACAAACGTCGTATCTTCACCCAATCGAAAGTTATACTAAATGGAAACCTCAAAACGCAGCATAATGCCCTCAAAATGGCGGTTACAGTGCTAACTTAGAGTAATAACTTATTTGATCCTTTTTAACTATCCAGTGGTATAATTTAATTTTATATGTTGAGAATAGATTCGAAACTACGTTGCCACACTGTACCCCACGATTTTGTTATCATTAGGTTTTTTGGATCGCCCCTGTATGGTAGTAAATTTAAAGATGTATTCATGTTCTTTTTCTCTCGCGCCCATTGCGCCCGCAATCAGCGGGCAGCCGCCGAGTTTGGCATTATAGGTCGGCTGATTGGGATAGCATGCGAGCTTTCTTCGCATCTTTCCCCTGGGGGCAAGTTTGCTTCTCATTGGATAATCCTGACGCTGTCACCAAAGCCGTAACCGACGCCATACTACAAGGAATGGACTTATTTATCCCTAATTCTGTAGTGCCCGTCAGTGGCAAAACTCAACCTTGGTTTGGTCATTCCTGCAGAATGGCTAAATGCCGGAAGCAAAAATGCTACCAGGCTTGGGTTGACGCGTTGGTTTCAAAGGATGTAAATACCAGTTCTCTCAAAAAGGAGTATAACGTTGCCTCCAGGTCTTTCAAAAGAGCGATTGCCTTAGCAAAGTCCACCTTCATTGGCAGAATTGGTGAGAGACTGGTTCGTCTTCCCTCTGGAACTCGGGCATTCTGGTCTCTCGCCAAAGCCACCCTAGGGAACTTCAGTCTGCCATCTTTCCCACCATTGCGGAAGGAAGGCATCTCGTTGGCCTACGACGCAAAAGACAAAGCCGAACTTCTTGGCTGCCTTTTTGCGTCGAACTCGACTCTAGATGACAAGGGGAAGTCTCCACCGAACATAGCGCGTTGCAAAAGCTGCATGCCCAATGTGCAGTTTTTGCAGAAACATATACGCAAAAAGCTCTTCTCCTTAGACATCAGGAAGTCGAGTGGACCCGACGGAATTCCCGCAATTGTGCTAAGGACATGTGCTCCGGAACTGGCTCCAGTTCTTGCGCGTCTTTTTCGGTACTCCTATTGTACAGGCGTAGTGCCAGTATCTTGGAAGTCTGCTACTGTGCACCCGATCCCAAAAAAAGGTGACCGCTCGAGTCGTCGAACTATCGGCCAATCGCCATCACTTCCTTGCTTTCCAAAATAATGGAGCCCATTATTAACTGCCAGCTCTTGAAGTACCTAGAGGAGAACCAGCTTATTAGCGACCGTCACCATGGCTTTCGCCAACGTCGCTCAGCTGGTGACCTTCTAGCCTTCCTGACACATCGATGGGTGGAGGCAGTCGAAAGCAAGGGTGAGGCTATAGCCATAAGTTTAGACGTAGCGAAAGCTTTTGATCGGGTTTGGCACAAAGCGCTTCTCTCGAAGGTTACTTCCTTTGGACTTCCCGGGAATTTATGCAATTGGGTATCTAGCTTCCTCACGGGCCGAAGCATAAAAGTCGTAGTCGACGGTGCATGCTCCGATTTGAAGCCTGTGAATGCTGATGCCCCACAAGGCTGTGTACTATCCCCTACTCTCTTTCTTCTGTATATCAACGATATGTTGCAAGTAAGCAACATTCATTGCTATGCAGACGATAGCACTGGGGATGCTCTATACACTGGCCATGCTAATATTTCCCGGGAACGCGTTGTTGAGTGCCGGAATCAACTTGTGTCTCAAATGGAGACGTCACTTGAACACGTCTCGCATTGGGGTAGACAAAACTTGGTCCATTTTAACCCAACAAAGACACAAGTTTGCGCCTTTACCGCGAAAAAGGCAAAGTTTGACGTAGTGCCTAGCTTTCAGGGAGTCCACTTAGTCGCCAAGCCCAGTATTGGTATCCTCGGCGTTGACATATCGAGCGACGTTCAGTTTGGCGGTCATTTGGAAAGCAAGGCATTGTTGGCCTCCAAAAAACTAGGTGTCCTTAATAGGGCAAGACAGTATTTCACACCAGAACATCGTTTACTACTTTATAAAGCGCAAGTCCGCCCACACATGGGCGTACTGGAACATACTGTTCTCACCTTTGGGCTGGAGCACCTCAATATCAGCTGCTTCCTTTTGACCGCATGCAGCGTAGAGCGGCTCGAATCGTCGGCGACGAGGTAATATCCGATCGGCTCGACTCATTGGCACTGCGTCGGGACATCACGTCTCTTTGCGTTCTTTATCGCATTTACCACGGTGAGTGTTCAGAGGAGTTGTTTGGACTTATACCTTCCGCTAATTTCCACCATCGTACTACCCGCCAAAAACTAAAATTTCATCCACACCACCTGGATGAGTGGAGGTCTTCCACGGTGAGGTTTTCAAGGTCGTTTCTGCCTCGTACTTCAACCTGGTGGAATCGACTCCCAGCGGCGGTATTTCCAAACAATTATGAAATGCAAACCTTCAAGAAACGAGCGTATACTTCTATAAAAGGCCGGCAACGCACTTGTGACTCCCCTGGTGTTGCTAGTGTTTATGGACGGCGGCGATCACTTACCATCGGGTGACCCGTCTGTACGTTTGCCTCCTATAATATAAAAAAAAATGTCAAAAGATATGTGAGTTCTCACCTTCCATGAGTAGGGTCTGCACTTGTCTGAGGTCGCTGTAGTAGCCGTGCTCGTCGAGCGCGCGCACACTCACGTACAGCGGGCGCGTGCGCTCCGCCGGTACCGTCAGCACCAGCGGCGACGCGTCCGCCACCGCCGTCTTCATCGCATCCGACGGGTGCAGCGTCTCCTCCGGTATCTCCTTATCCGATACCAACACTTGGAATTTATGCCTGAAAATTATATCAAAATCATAACAAAGCTCATATATCGCACCCTTAATTAAAAAAAAATTACCAGCCGTCACACGCGATTGTAGTGAAACTTCTTTGGCGTTATAAGAGACGACACAGTCGCGCGCCCATATATACATAATTAATTGTAATGTATGATTTTTATTATTATTCAATTTAATGTATTTTTTTAATTATTATTTATTTCAAAAAAATTATTGATTTGTTTGTAAACTATTTATTGACGAAATCAAAAATATTTAAAAAACGGATGGTACAGAAACGTGACACCATATTGCCGTATCGGACTTCCGTTGCATTGTCTTTCAGTTACCTCCTAGTCGCGCCTAAAGAAGTTTCACTTCAAAAAGAAATAACCCAAAAAAATGAAATGTGTGGAAAATTCAATAACATTACTAATGACTACGTCCGGTACCGCTTCGACACACCCGAGAGGCGAGACTACAGCGCCACCGGAACATTAACACTAGCGCCACTATATTAGATACATCAATTCTTTACATAAATAAGAACGACTATATAGAAGTGATGTATTGCTTAAATAACAATAATTTCATCGCTATTATTATTTTTGTGCTACTAAATTATTTTGGGGAAATTTGAGTAAATATTAATTGTTTTGACTTCCACTGTTTGTCACATAAAAGGGCAAGATGTCGAAAATCTACACGCACTTCTATGTCGAAGTTATTGTAAGGTGACTCTCTGCCCGGATAAATAGTCACTGTGCCTATAGCATGTTAATTGGCTTGCCTGACCGACCATCCGTTCGACTATAATGTATTTTGTAACAAATGGCATGATAACGCACCATACGTGAAGTAATATTGGAACGCCACACTGTCTTAGATAAAATATGAAAGTAAGATGGCATATTCTCAATATCGATGGTGAAAAAGAAATAGTTATATGTTCCTTAGGTCTTAGATAAAATATGAAAGTAAGATGGCATATTCTCAATATCGATGGTGAAAAAGAAATAGTTATATGTTCCTTAGGTCTTAGATAAAATATGAAAGTAAGATGGCATATTCTCAATATCGATGGTGAAAAAGAAATAGTTATATGTTCCTTAGGTCTTAGATAAAATATGAAAGTAAGATGGCATATTCTCAATATCGATGGTGAAAAAGAAATAGTTATATGTTCCTTAGGTCTTAGATAAAATATGAAAGTAAGATGGCATATTCTCAATATCGATGGTGAAAAAGAAATAGTTATATGTTCCTTAGGTCTTAGATAAAATATGAAAGTAAGATGGCATATTCTCAATATCGATGGTGAAAAAGAAATAGTTATATGTTCCTTAGGTCTTAGATAAAATATGAAAGTAAGATGGCATATTCTCAATATCGATGGTGAAAAAGAAATAGTTATATGTTCCTTAGATATGGGCCGATCGTCGGAGCAGCCGTCAACAATAAGCTAGTTAGCCAAGTTTTAACAAGGCGCTGTCGTAGCGTTTATGACGTATTAATACTTCTTTAATTATAATATCATAGGGAAAATCATTTAAAATTTTAACATTTTACACAACATAGCACGTATACACGTTCGACTTAAATGTATTTTATAAATAAATGGAAGCGCTAAAAAAGTTCCTAGTTAATTAAGTCCTCTGGCACGTCTGTCTGTCTGTTCGTGATAAACTCTGTCTGTCTGTTCGTGATAAACTCAAACTACTAAATGGATTTTCATGCAGTTTTCACCAGTAGATAAAGTGATTCACGGGGAAGGTTTTTTTATCATCAGGGTGGGATAACATCCGCTGGTATGTTATAATAAAAAAATTAAAATATAGATTAACAGCATAATGTACTACGATAATTAGCATAAAACTGAATCAAGTCGCAATGTCACAGAAAAAACTAGATACTTTTTTTTAAATAATATGACTTAAACTGAAGGAATTGGTTTTTTAAAATAAATTAAACTAAGATAATTATTTTTTATTAAAACGTCCACTTATTCTACTTCACTTTACTATTTTGACTTGACCTTATTAGAAGCTTATTTAGGAGATAGGCAATTCCGTTTCCCGCCTGCATGGCCCACTTTAGACAGTAAATATCATTCTGAGCGACGCCATCTTTTTGCTTAATTGGCGTCTAGTTCCCGTCGAGAACGGTCGTTAAGTGAAAGAGATGCTTGGGCAGATGCAAGAGATGCACAAAACGTGAAATTTGAAGAAAATATTTTTCTCCAATTAGTCGAATTTCATCAATATAATGAGTGAAAGGTTCTTCTGCGTTAAGATATCAAAATAAATCTTACTTATAGGTGATGGGATCTCTAGAGGTCCTGTAGTCCTGCCACGTGACCATGAGGTGTCCATGAGGTCCGAGCCACGCGGCCACGCCCACCGGGGACTTGACCGCACGGCTGCGCACGCGCACGCACCGCAACGCCGCGCCCTCCACCGCAGCCTATTATACAGGCTGAATGTTTAGACAGTAGCAATATTTATGGACGATACTCTATACTCGATTCTCGTTCTAAATCATTAAAAAAAAACGGATGTTTAATATTGCACCTAATTATTTAGAAACATACGAAAATTATACACAATCCTCTAAGCGTGAATGTTAAAGCACAGTGTCAATGACTGTCGGGTGATTTCACTTTCACTTGAAAGTGAACGTGGGAACGTCAGGAATAAAACAACATGGTCTACTGTCCGTTTTATTATTGAAAGTTGTTAACTCCAGGTCGCCTATTGTAGCTTTTGGCATCGGTCATTGCAGGTGCAATAGACCTAGGTAGGTTTATTACGCTTGTGATTATACTTTTGTAAGTCTTAGAACAAACTTTAACTTAGGTTTTTTTGGTTGTTTATTAGTATTTGTTTTGATATTATTATTTTATATGTTAAATGTGACAGTTGAACAGTGACTGAAAAATAAAAAAAATAGTACTTACACTGATGCAAACGTTATATCTTCCGCCGTCGGGAACATTATGAATTATGTGCTTGAACGTTGGCGCAGCAGAAGGCAACAGCTCATATAGACTTTTCTTATCGTGGGTTTCTTCTGTTATCTCCAGCTATAACAAATATGGTTTTAAGTCACAATGTTATCGATTATTTGCCCATGTGTGTCATTAGCACTTATATCTATATAAATATTCTTAAAAACTATTTATTAATTTCAAGCAAAAACAACAGCTGTTAAAACACAATTCTAAATACAATAGACAACTTAGAGGTAATTTAGAAATATTCACTAATAGACAATGAAGTAATAAGATTTTAAGTGCTGTATTAATAATAATAAGGCACAGTGAAAGGTTATATAATGGGCCCTGTGTCAAAAAATGATTTGAAGATGGCTTGTCTTGCTGCATTAACTCGAGAATTAGAAAGATTTAAATTGAATTATTTACTGAGTTTATTATAAACTGCTGCTAGTTCGGAAGATGTAACTATTACAATTACTTTAGTTGGTAGTTGAATGAGGCACATATATCAAAGAGTTCGTCATAACAAAGAACAGTAGACGAAGTTTTTCAAGAAATTAAAATGACCTTTTACTAGTCTACTCCATGTTTCTTTATTGGTTTTTAATAATTACAAATTCAAATATTAACTACAAGCCTCTGCCCGTGACTTCGTCCGCGTGGAATAACGTTACTTTGGGCTGAAGCTAACACGCAGCGGAAGCTCTCGAGAGGAAAAAACCCCGATTTTGAAACATTTATAGCCTATAACCTTCCTCGATAAAGGAGCTATATAACACTGAAATAATTTTTCAGATAGGACCAGTAGTTCCTGAGATTACCCCCTACAACGTCACAAACTTTACCTCTTGATAGTAATATAGTATAGATAATGTCACGGAATTTTATACTCCCTCGCACAATGTTAATTATGCCGGGCGTTCATTGACATCCAACTTTTTTTTATCCGAGCACGATAAAATTTCTGCGCTCTATCTGAAGATAAGTATAGCGGAAACCAAAAACAATAGCGACCACGGAGAGTCGACCATCGACAGTCGACGCCGTCAAACTGAATATGATGAGTAAGTATGAGGACATTATCACCATGAAACAAGCCAATCTTACCAATCAGACACAAAAATCGTGTCTTACCAACCTTAAAGTATTAAAAAAAATGCTAACATATGTACAAACAATAAGAATAAACATATATTGACTTACCATATACGTAACAGGTTTTCTCAAAGCATCACAGTTGGCGATCCAAGTTATCTTCATATCAGCAGTATTCTCAATAAACTCCACCCGTAAATCCTTCACTGGAGCCCTAGGTTTTTCACATAGTACAATTGGAATTCATTCTTATAACCCTTAGTAATATAAAGGCACATTATAAAACCATGTACGTCACAATTGGATTTTAAACTTAGTAATAGTTCAGTCTGTAAAGGTATTGGAATATACTTCCAGATAGCAACAAGATATTGATACCATCTTTTAGTATACAATTTTCATATTTTGGATTAATAAATAGTGAAAGTCTGGTATGGCTTTCCTATTCTTATAACATTATAAACTAGATTTTGGCGGATCTTATTCTCTCGTGTAGTGGCTTTTATATTTTATTCATGATCTTGTGTTATTTGACTCTATATTTTGCAATATTAGTGGCATTTCACGTAACATAGTTCGGCCATTGCACACAAGTGAAGTGGATGGGAAATAATACTATCATTCTGAGGTGCCACAATAACTTGGAAAGTTCTAACAAAGGGATCACTATTTTGTTAGAACATTGAAATAATCACATGATACTTGTAAAATTATTACATACTCGACAATCGCAGTAATAATCTAGAAGATATAAGTGAAAACACAAAACAATAGAATTGTATACTATAAATGCATTTTTATTTATTTCTCAATCAATTATAGTCTAAATTATTCAAATTTCATATGGTATAAATAGAAATTATTAACATTAGTCTTATATACATGTTTAATGTTAATACAGTTTCTTAATTAATCAAACATATGATGGGCTGTACAAGCTCAATCTGATCTCAAGATCGCTAGTCTGACGCAAGAGCAATACGTCACGAGCATGTCGAGATTATCGGTGACGCGAACCCATAAGTTTTTTCCCCTACGAAAAATTCGCTCAACGCGGCTAAAGAAGTTGTAAGTTCACAAAACCATTATATATATCACAACGTAGTATGTTTGAACGTTAACTCTTAAAATTCGGTTATATAAGAGCTACTACTCACTTTACATTCTCCCTGGTGATGATTTCGACAAATTTGCTGAGAGGTCCTCCGAGCAAACCCACGGAGAACATGTAGCTCTCGCATGCGTGTAAATCGTCTACCACGATACTTGTTTCTTTAGTTATTATTCTTGTATCTAATAACAGAAATAATATATTTTAACTATCTAGCAAGCGGACGTTGTCCTGCCTTGATAATAAAAAAAAATTTCTTAAATTCAACCGCAACGCCACCTACCGGATCCAATTGTGAATCCACAAGTACAATAACAAAAAAAAATCATCAAAATCTTTCCAGCTTCCCATGTTTCAGACTTAGCAAAACCAGTAATAGTTTCTTAGGTAATAGGTTAGGTTTTACAATAAAGTCCCAAAACATATTACCCATTTGCCGGACTGTAAATTTAAGCGCCATGTCAAGCGGGTTTTAGTGTTGAAAGGCTATTATAGAGTGGATCAATATGTGAACGATAGTGACGTCTGGAATTGACTCCTCTCTGTGCATCCACTAAAAACGGTATTGTAACGTATAATGGATTGGATATATATATGTGGGTCATTCCATGTCAAATCGACAAATTTTTTACCTGACCCCCTTTGATTTCGCTGAAAATTTTCTATCTTTTTCTACCCCCCAAAAGTTATTTTTCAGAATTTTTTCAAATTTTTTTTCCCGACTCAAAAAAAGTTATGAATTTTTGAAAAAAACCGCTCTTTTATTTTTAAATTGCCAGAACTTTTTCAAAAATTGACCGTTTTGAACTTTTTTTTCAAAATTTTTGTTTTTAAATGTAGTTTTCGAAAAAAAATATGAAAAAATTTTCAGAGTCCCAGATATATGAAATATTTTAGTTTTTTTGAAAAATCCGTAATTTTCTCAAAGTCCGACCGTTTTTTTTTTTTTTTTTTGCTTTAAAAATACTTCAACTAATTCTGCAATGATCCCCGTTAATCAAGAGATGTGACGACAGTCGCTTCTAATTTTTTTTCTTGATTATAAAAAAAACTTTTGTTGAATTTTTGCTGATTTTATATAACTTTGTTATGAAATTTTTTTTATTTCCTCGTGAAACCTCAAAAGTTGAAAAATAAAATTTTATTGGAGAATTTCAAGTGATTATCGTCCAAGAAATTGTTATTTTAAAAAAAAAAAAAATTTTTTCTCTCATTGACCATTTAAATAATATGGAATGTAGATGATATCTTTTTTACCGACAATCGATAGCTCTTAAATTATCACATTGTATCAACTGGAGGTAACTTTTAAACCCAATGTATTTTTGAAGTTGTCATATTTCAGTACCAAAAAAAAAAACGTCCATAAGAGTAAAAAAATAACGTCAATGAGAGAAAAAAAATTTTTTTTTTTTTAAATAACAATTTCTTGGACGATAATCACTTGAAATTCTCCAATAAAATTTTATTTTTCAACTTTTGAGGTTTCACGAGGAAATAAAAAAAATTTCATAACAAAGTTATATAAAATCAGCAAAAATTCAACAAAAGTTTTTTTATAATCAAGAAAAAAAATTAGAAGCGACTGTCGTCACATCTTTTGATTAACGGGGATCATTGCAGAATTAGTTGAAGTATTTTTAGAGCAAAAAAAAAAAAAAAAAACGGTCGGACTTTGAGAAAATTACGGTTTTTTCAAAAAAACTAAAATATTTCATATATCTGGGACTCTGAAAATTTTTTCATATTTTTTTTCGAAAACTACATTTAAAAACAAAAATTTTGAAAAAAAAAAAGTTCCCAAACGGTCAATTTTTGAAAAAGTTCTGGCAATTTAAAAATAAAAGAGCGGTTTTTTTCAAAAATTCATAACTTTTTTTGAGTCGGGAAAAAAATTTGAAAAAATTCTGAAAAATAACTTTCGGGGGGTAGAAAAAAATAGAAAATTTTCAGCGAAATCAAAGGGGGTCAGGTAAAAAATTTGTCGATTTGACATGGAATGACCCATATATATGTTAAAAGATGTACCCGATCGAGTTTCTTGCCGGTTCTTCTCGATGACTGGGTTGTTTTCCGAACAGGTGGTAGTTTTGACGTTCATAAACGCCTTATTAGGGCCTAAACTGAAATAAAGGTTTTTTGTTTTGATTTGATTTGAAAGACGTGAGATCTTAATTGGTCCCAAGTTCAATAGTCAGTTCTGAAATATATTTATAACATAGAATATTTTATAATAACTCAAAATAACATTTCTTCCTATAACTTTGGATAATTTACTGAAGCCCAAGGTCTGGCTAGTTCGACCCACCATCAAGTTAAAAATCTATATCCGAGTCAATATCCTGTCCGTGTGTTCCGGCAGATACACTTGAGAGCCAGTCCCCCGTTATGTTTACCATCTTGGATCCCATCGTTATTAAAGATCAGATGACACTGTGATCAAGCGCTGAACACCTATAATGCACAAAAAAATAATCGAAAACTAACCGTTCGACATTTCACCAGGATTCGTCCGCCGGATAATATTCGTGTAATGTACTTCGTACTGCAATTCCTTGTTCTTGTATCGTTCACCTTTCGGTGGCGACCACATTAGCTGGACCGAGGTCTGTTTCTCCTTCAGGAGAATTGCGGTCAGATTGAGGGTCTCATCGGGTTGGCCCTCAGTCGTCAACGGAACCGTAAACGGATCTCCGTATAACGAGTTTTTGTACGCCTGTATATCGATGTACAGTCGAACACCGGGCGGCAGGTCAGTTACTGTAATAAAATGCTTATTTCATTTCCTATTTTAATTTAATTTTATAATAAAATATACGGTTGAATATCGCGTCAAGATGTAAGAGATTCGAAAGAATAACGTAATAATAAAAAAAATTTCGGGGCGAAGATAAAAATGGCGTCTATGTGAAAGTACGACGTCATGATTACGATTTGATCGATCAATCCACTAAGACCAATTGAATAAAAACGTTAACCGATACAGAAATGCAACACTGAATATAGTTACGACGAAGTATCCGGAGATGTTACTAGCCCAACTGTCTGAGCGAAGATGCTCCGTGTGTCGTCGTTGGTTGTGTTTTAAGGCATATAGCCAATAGTAATCAAGATCCATGAACAGCCGATACCTCCAGCCAATGGTGTTTCAGAACGGGGTATATAAAAACCAATCAATAGCAACTCTCCCGCTATAGCCAATAGGACGGACGTAGGTCTATAGTAACTCGCCGACTATAGTCAATAGCACGGGCGCAGGTCAATAGTAACTACCCCGCTGTAGTCATTAGCATGGACGCAGGTCAATAGTAATTCTCCATATACATATAATCAAAATTGGTGCAATTTACCAAACCTGGTCGAAAATAATACCAATAAAAAAGCACGTAATGTTTATTGAGAAATAAAAAAATTAAAAGAGTTTGAGCATATCGAAGTGACGTATTGATTATAAACAAAATTTGACCCACTACTCAAAATAGGTTGCGATCACACCTATAATATGGTTATGTTTTTTCTGTACCGACTGGGAGACAATTTTGAGTTTGATTAAGTATGAAAATAAATTACTAATAATATTGTTCGAGACCAATGACAGCCAATAATAAATTACTCCCTCATTATAACAGTTAATGGCGACACTAAAAACTCGAAATTAGAAACTCTTTGCGAAAACATACACAATCTTATAAACGCTTTGTTTTCCACCACGGTGATTTCTTTCTCCGATAACTCCTGTTAAGAACCATCATCGTTTACATACTTACTTGTAATATTATTAGCTTTAGTGTTAAGGAGCGGCCGTTGCGCGTACTCGACGGGCAACCTCTGCTTGAGCGAGTACCCGTCGACTCCGCGTATCTTGTTCCACTCCAAGTAGACGGTGGAGGCGTTCGGCCGCGACATGCTCACGTTCGTGAGGTCGTCGATGTCACCGCCCTCGTCGAACGTCAGGCACAGCACCTCAGACGAGTTCGATGTGTACGCGTTATTCACCGCCTTCATCTGACACATTCAACGTACACATACATACACTAACCGGATTCTTATTTCCCACGTCGAGAAGCAAACCGAAATACGCGGCAAGTACGGTTTCGTATAGCGTTGTCTTTGTCTATCGCAGTCATTGCGCTGTGTGATAGAGAGAACGCTTTGCAAAACCTCGGCAAGTTCGGTTTCGTATATCGTGGTCTTTGTCTATCGCAGTCATTGCGCTGTGTGATAGAGTGACGATTTGCAAAACCTTGGCAAGTTCGGTTTCGTCTATCGTGGTTTTTGTCTATCGCAGTCATTGCGCTGTGTGATAGAGAGAACGCTTTGCAAAACCTCAACAAGTTCGGTTTCGTATATCGTGGTCTCTGTCTATCGCAGTCATTGCGCTGTGTGATAGAGTGACGATTTGCAAAACCTTGGCAAGTTCGGTTTCGTCTATCGTGGTTTTTGTCTATCGCAGTCATTGCGCTGTGTGATAGAGAGAACGCTTTGCAAAACCTCGACAAGTTCGGTTTCGTATATCGTGGTCTTTGTCTATCGCAGTCATTGCGCTGTGTGATAGAAAGAACGCTTTGCAGAACCTCGACAAGTTCGGTTTCATATATCGTGGTCTTTGTCTATCGCAGTCATTTCGCTGTGTGATAGAGTGACGCTTTGCAAAACCTCGGCAAGTTCAGTTTTGTATATCGTGGTCTTTTTATATCGTAATTACTGCGCTGTGAAATAAAGAGAACGCTTGGCAATACCAAATCATGCTTATCTTAGCCGAACGTCTTGCTCTTCTCCTCGACGTGGCCAATTAAATGCCGGGTTCTATACTCGCTGTTTCAGCGCCATTCTTTTTCCCACATTATTATGAATGCTTATACAAGATCGATTAAATAAAGCTGACACATATCCAACTTATTACACGTTACTTTTTTTTCTCGAACTGACTACGCTATGGGCAAGGTCTTGACAGATTCACCGGACTAGAATACACGTTACGCTTATGTAGTGTCTATGAAGAAACACGCGAAATGATGTCGTACAGCACATGCAACATATAAAATTTCTGTATTTCTTTCACCCAAGATAAAACATGCAAGTGTAACAGAGGCTGATATTGATTACAATATTGTACAGATACAGCGGATTCTTTCCAACCGTTCAACTTTACAGCCTAATGTCAATCGACATGTGGGGCATTTCACGTGAAGCAGACAGCGAAAAAAAGTTGAGGTTCTGAAATTTGTTCATATTGAGTCTAATTAGACTTCTTGTAGGTACGAATGTGAATATACAATTTCTTTTTTATATCATGTTTATTTGTTAAGTTATGGGATTCTTAAGAACAGTCACATTTAAAAATCGGATTTCATGGAAGTCGTTGTTTGAATTAAACAAATTTACAATAAAATATTAAACGCAGCGATTTACATAAATGTTTAATTGCTGTTTTTCTCGTGAATAGTCACATCAAAATTCGAATCGATTAACATTATTCTATTCGATTTGAACAATATTCGTGCACCTCTAAAAGTATATTACACGGAGAGCAATTTGTATGATACTTTTGTGTTCGACTTACCACTAACGTCATTTAAATCGATTAATGGCAATGACTTTTATGGTAACTTACCCAGAACGTATAATTAGTATTCGGGATGAAGAATCCTTTAAACGTGACCGACTGATCGTTGACATTATTCGCCGGTATAATTTTCATGATAGGTGGTGTGGGTGGACTGTAGTACAGTTCATAATATTGTATGACTCCTCTGGGATTCTCTGGTTTAGTCCATAACACTTGAACCCGGCTACCTATTACTTGTCTAATCGTGAGCTCACGTGGAGGTGACGGCACTGAAACAATTATTTATTTAATAGCATCGATATATCTATTGTCCTGACATGTCAGTTTATTCGCATTTATTTTACTATTACAGTTTTAATATTTTATATTATTTTTATCTAACTTTATTAATTCAAGTCAATAGTCAAAATCCGAAAATGCAGTCTTCAGGAATAGCCTATAGTTGGCTAGTTATCCGTTACGTAAAAATGACAATATTGCTATTTTATATTTTGAACAAATTCGTTTTTAAACCGAACGGTAGGGCCGCTCAAATAGAAACTATAAATAACCTACAAAAGCTTGAGCCTAGAGAAAATTTGTAAAGCCAAAAGATATAAAATAGTCATAAAGATATAGATAGTATTACAGCAAAATAATCCCAAGGACAGTTAGTGTCAAGAAAATTAAGCCAAATCATACATCACAACATGATAAACATGTGCCGACCCTACTTGGTTGGGATAAGAGTACGAAGATAACCATCGGCATGTCATTACATCATTACATAGTATAAAACAAAGTCCCCTATCGCGTCTGTCTGTCTGTCTGTTCGCGATAAACTTAAAAACTACCGAATGCATTTTCATGCGGTTTTCACCAGTGGATAGAGTGATTCATGAGGAACGTTCTAGTGTATAATTTGTCAAGGTTTTTTTCATAATCAGGGCAGGGACTGCTAGTTTAGTAGCACAGATCCTGCACGGCCCTTGAAACTCTTGAAATTGAAGCGATGATGGCTTCGTTGAATAGCGTGGACTGATACAGTGTCGATGAACGTGGGTTCGATTCCATGCAACTTAGTCAGAGCTTACGATGAAATAAAAACATCGTGTTACGATTAAAAAAACATCGTGTTAAGGTTTTTCTAAGTCCGCCTGACTATCTACCGAGTTGAGAATCTGTGGCCCAGCACCTGTTGGTGTGTTTCGGCACTTGTACTTGAGAGCCAATCCCCTTTAGGTTTGGAGTGTTTACCATTTTAGACCACATAGTCAATTAACATCGGATGAGATTGTGATAGCAGATGAAACTGAAACCTCAATTTTGAGTCGAAACCTGACATATTAGAATGAGTATTAGAACAGTTTTTGAATTGAAATAAATATCCCGGCCCTCTACACACCAATATTTAACAACTTGCCATCATCATTATCATCATCGCCCTGTAAGAGACCCACTGCAGGGCCATAGGCCTCTTCCCGAAGGAAGGTATGGGGGTAATCACCACGCCAGCCCACGACGTATTGGCGATTTCAAACTCTGAGAAATCCACTGTTCCATATTTTTCCCACTACTACAAGAACATTTCTCAGGTTCAGGTTTCCTCACGATGTTTTCCTTCACCTTTAGCCGATAGTGTTACCAAACTTGCCATGATGATCACAAAACATTATAAAATTAATAATAAATTGCTTTCCTAAATATGAAAACGTACGAATAAATCGATATTCATAACTATCGATATATTTAATTATCTCTGATTAACCTCTAAATAATCGATTTGTTTCCGTTACCTTACTAAAAGCATGAATAAACATTGATAATGAGTATATTAGAATTACCATAGACAATAATATGAATTTATGTAAAAAGTTCTTAATATATAAATGTATAAACATCTGAAAGTCAAATTAGTAGTAACAACCGAAAATTTACTTACTTCTTATTAAGCTGAATTAAAACAAAATGTATGACAGAGCAAAGTAAATGAGAGACATAATTTACTATATATAAAATAAAAAATATATTTACCTCCCTCTCCTGTACTGGTGTTGACATATTTATTTGAAGCGTAAGTTTTGTTCGACTTGCTGTCTTTGATATAGAATGTTACATTGTAATTAGTATAAGGCTCCAAATCAGTAAACCTGGAAAGAAATTATATTTTCTGTAATATTAATTAACTTACAAAATAGAGAACTGTCTTTACATATCACATATCTAAGCTTTTCAAATATAATGAAACAAACCCCCCTTCTTCTTTTCCGATAAACCCAAAAACTACCGGACGGATTTTCATGCGGTTTTCACCAGTGATAAGGAGTTGATGAATATTTTAGCATATAATTTGCCACGGTTTTTTTTTATAATCGGGGCGGGACAACGTCTGCCGGGACCGCTAGTTTCAAATATAATTTCAAATATAATGAAACAAAATAAGGAGTTGATAATATTTTACAAAAAAAAAAAATAGTTTCAAAATATGTACACTACGTTTTGTATACAATTTTAAAAATTTAGCACGTACCTATATGTACTGTCATTAATCCAAGACATATTCATCCACTTTCCATCACCGACTTTAGAAATGGAAGGTAAAAAGCTATAGACGACCATCTTCTGTTGCGCCATCCAACAGGATATCAGGAAACTTGTTGCGTTTATAGACGACTGATCCACACCGATGCTTAGAAACTATTAAAAATGTAAATATTCCAATATATATTTTCAACTGTCACATATTTGTATAGAGTGAAGAAGTAAATAAACAGGCGAACTTTAAATAAGGTATATTTATTATAATCATTACATAGTATAAAACAAAGTCCCCTACCGCGTCTGTCTGTCTGTCTGTTCGCGATAATCTCAAAAACTACCGAACGAAATTTCACGCGGTTTTCACCGGTGGATAGAGTGATTAATGAGGAACGTTTTAGTATATAATTTGTCAATGATTTTTTCATAATCAGGGCGGGACAACGTCTGCCGAGCCCGCTAGTAAATTATATAAGGTTTTTCAAGGGTAAATGTTTGTCTAAATAAATCATGCATACTAATGATGAACATAATAACAACAAGTAAAATAACAAAGTGTTAATAAAATAAAGGGTTCAATTATGGAGAGTGGATATAAGGAATACAAACTCGTATACATTCAACTGAAAAAGACACCCGTAAATGAATTAAACTAGTGTTAATGTACGAAACAAGATGCCCCAAGATGTCACAAATTGGCTCTAATATATCAAATCAGTTAATTTCAAGTTAACAAACCATTATAGAGTGGAACTAATGCTTAAAAAAAATAGTACGTAGAGTCCCTCCTCGCGGAAAAAGTGAAACTTCGTAAAGTGGAAATGAAAATAGGAAGGGGTAGAAATTGATTTTTAGTGAAATCATATTGTTTCCTTAAGACAAACTTTATTAACATTGCTTATAATTCACAATTGATCGCATCTTTTAATTATCGTTTTCGAGTGGAGAAATATCCAAATCTATAACATTTACAATGGGATTACGATAACTAAAGTAAGATACGAAATGTTTGATTATTTTTCTCTCTCTATCTCTTTCTACTCCCCCTCTCAAGAGCGTTGAACGTTTAACGCAACAGTGCTTTCATACCCCCTCCATGGTATAGCGTTAAACGTTTAACGCAACTTTGTTGCAAGTCGCATTAGAAGTTTTATTTCAATAACTCAATGTTGTATACGATAAAATAAAAATAAAATAAATAATAATATTTCAAAATCATAACCAGAGGCTAACATTATGTAATAAAATGGTGCTAATATACGGGTGACTGGTTGGACACTCGCAATATTGATAGAGGGTAGTACTCGATTCTCGTTTTAAATCAATTTAGAATGTATTCTTAATATTTGATATTTTATCTAGTGAAATACAAAACTCATATTCAACCTCATACGCGCCTTTGTTTAGATACAGACAATCGGCAGGACAGTGTCAGTGACCGATGGGAGGCGCCCAGTGAAGTATGAAAAACTCGGGGTCAACAACCACCCACCCAAAGTTAATTCTTGTAAATAGCTATGATTTTATACATTACGTTTATTTTTCTTCCCCCCATCTTTTTTCTCCCCTAAAATAAAAAAAAAAAAAATTACGATGTAGTCAGCATTTTGAACAATTATGAAAATATGTGTAATAATAAGATAGTGTAATTTCATAAAATGTAAGTAAATTGTTGTAAATAGGTATGATTCATACATATTTACAAAAGTGTCAACATAAGATACATGTTTTTACGACGATTTTTTAAATTAAATTTACATAATAATATCAACGATATTACACCGTTTAGTACCTTGTACCATGGTACTTTTGCCTGTCCTAAGTCAGGTTAAAATGTATGAAGCGTTTAGTACCTTGTACCATGGTACTTTTGCCTGTCCTAAGTCAGGTTAAAATGTATGAAGGAAAACGGATCGTAGCTTACAAGCTACGAAGGATACGTCCTTATCAAAGGTTATTAACCCCAGCTCGCCCCCTCGGAGAATTCGCTACCGGTCATCGAACTTAGGTTTATTAGGTGTGTATCCATACTTTTGAGTCTTAGAACAAAACCTAAGTTTCTCTATGTTGTTTATTTTCATTTGTTTTGATATTATTATTTTATATGTTTAATGTGACCATGAAGTATCCTGTCCTTGAATATTGCGAGTGTTCAACCAGAAAGATAGCCCGAAGTTAATAGTATATGATAGATTAACACGTATCAGAAAAGATAATCTGACTTTAAAAGTCTAGGACACAAATGGCACCATTTAGAAAAAATAATGACCTAAAATTGTCGACAAGCTACCACATACGGAGTAAGTACTCCTCCTCTTTACCCTCCACACTCCCAAGCTACATTAGTTCTAGTTTATATTGCAGAAATAATAAAATAAGTGTTTAGCGAAGAAATAACTAATTCAATACCAGAAAAACTAAGAACAATTTGTACACATGGATCGTAAGAAATACATTACCTGGTACATTCTATTGTCGGAAGTGCTTGAACAGTTGAGTTCGTCAGAGCCGTCGTAGCAATCTTGTCGTCCGTTACATACTACTGCTTGCGATACGCATCGTCCCTCGTCACATTGTATGTAACCAAACGGACAGTCCACTGGTCTTTGACCCTAGAAACACACTTAAAATTAGGGCTTCACACATACCATCGTAAAATAACGTATGCAAAATAAAAGCTGCACTCATACTACCGAAAAACATATCTAGGACCCTAGATAGGCACTTAACAATAAGGTGTACGTGGTAGAACAACGCTGAAGCCATTACTGGTATCAGCATGAATGGGTCGGCTCGCCCGGAGTACTACCACCCTCTCATAGATACATCACCATGAAGTAACAGTGCTTGCATTGTTGCGTTTCTTTCGGTCAGTGAGAGCGCCGGAGGCCCACCTCCCCTCCCCTACCCTCTCCTCTCCACCATCATCCCTTTCCCCCAAACATAGGCTGCCCCCAAACGCACTTTCGATTCCCCTGGTGTTGTTAGTATCTATGAACGGTGGTGATCACTTAACATCATGTGACCCACCTGTGTTCGTTTGTCTGCTATGGCATAAAAAAAGAATATATTGGCAATTACCGGAGTTGTTGGACAGTGGATCTCGTCACTGCGATCGGGGCATTGCGGGATACCGTCACAGAGCTGGTCATCTTTGACGCAAGACTTCCTGTCAGCGCATGGGGTCTCGTCCGACGCACACAGAGGCGAGGGGCGGGACTTCGGTGCACAATCTCTCTCGTCTACACCATCAGGACAGTCTTCCGAACCGTCACAGACCCACGCCAGAGGTACACACTTACCTGGGAAGACAAACTTACAAGTTGCTTCACTTAGCTTTTTCAATACCGGAGACTAACGTATCGCTTTCTTTGTCAAATACTTTTTCCAAATACTCAAAAGTCCTTGGACCCACAAACGAACAAAAATTCAAGTTTACGCGCTTCATTTCTAAGAATCGAGCCACTACTACACGTTCACATCTCTCACACACAGCGGCGACTAATAAAGCAGAGAAATTATAACTAATTGTGAAATGCCTTGATAATATATATATTTTTTAAATAATTACTAGCGTGCAGACGTTGTCCTGCCTTGATATTAAAAAAAAATCCTAAATTACAAATTTCTTTTATAACTATGTATTTTGTAAGCTGCAAGTAAATAAAATAATATATAATATTTAACAAATCTCATAAAATATTTTAATTATATTTATTAATAATTCATTAATTTTAATATAATCAGCATATTAGTTATTCCTTCAAATTACTATTACATATATATAAAAAATGTATTCACCCAAAATATTATAATCATTTGCTTTATACTTACAGAATGAACAAAAACTATTGAAAAAATTCGTAATAAATAACACAAAATTAAAAAAAAATTGGTTGTAGAACCCATTAACATTTTATATTACAAAAAAGTAAAAACCCAATATCGAGAAATATAGATTTTAGAGATTTGGTTTAAAAGACTTTTTTATAGAAAATTAAACTTCTTACAAATATCTTATTAATATTTTTCTTAAGGTCGAACTATTAATAAAATAACGACAACAAAAAAAAAACAAGAAATTCCTATAAAATTGTACTCTAATGACCTGTGCTGCCTCACCAGTGTGAGTTACAGTTAAGTCGCAAGAGGCACTATTGTAGGGCGCTCATGGAATGGAAAATCTTCTCAGGCTCCGGGACAGTAATAAGAGTTAAATTAAGGACTCAAATTTTCAGGCATTATTTTTACATATTTTGCTTCGGGACCGAAATACGTAATAGGTAGTCGTTTAAAAAAATACATCCTAATGACTACTACATTTATAACGATATTTGACTTGACTATACTACGAGAATTATACTGAAATCACTAAGAACGATGTCATTTGTATGTAAAAATAAAAGTTAATAAAGAAAGACAAGAGCATACTGACCTGGTGAACAAGTGAACTGATTCTTTCCGCACTTCAACCGGACCATCGGATGATTATTATTGATCGGTTTGGTCTCGGGAAGGATCAACCCGCAACCGACTTCGTCCGAATGGTCCCCGCAATCGTCTATACCGTCGCACCTCCACCAATCAGGCACACAGTTCCCGTTATTACATTTCAACATCCAATTCAGACACGTCTCATTAGGGAACGTCGGCCTCTCCGTATGAGGGTCGGGAAGTAGTTTAGAATGCCCTATATTAGTACAGTTCTGTTCGTCCGATGACTCCTGATCGCTGCAGTCATTCTCACCGTCGCAAACCTAATGTCGATAACATTTTATAAGATAAAAAGTAATTGGTTGTCCGTAAAGTCGGAAAGAGAGGTAGATGCTATACAAGCCGAACGCTTAGGCCGATCACGGCTATCTTTTTTTTTTAATATTATAGGGGGCAAATGAACAGGCGGGTCACCTGATGATAAGTGATCACCGCCGTCCATAGACACTAGCAACACCAGGGGAGTCGCAAGTGCGTTGTCGGGTTCTCTTATACGCTCGGCCCAGGCGGAACGTGACAATGAGTCATGCTTTTTCGTGCGTGCAGCCGGCATTCATTGATTTATAAGACGTTATCACGTCAAAAAATCGATGACACTTATTTTCTACACTTTCGTAGCAAACGGTCCCAGTTGTCCCAATGTCAGTATTTTAAGCATAATGTTAGTTCTCAAAAGTCCCAAACTTCACATACAAAAATTCTTCACACAATTGTTTGTGCCTTTCATAACCAATGTCATAAATAAATCTCAAGCTCTTATTTAAACGTGCTTTTTTATTTTTATTTTTGGCAAACAATATTTCTACATTATTACTGGCATTAATAGTTATTATTAATATTACAAGTTTCTTGTGATAATTTCAATGTTCTAACAAAATGGTGGCCCATTTGTTAGACCTTTACGCAACAACGCAGTATTATTTCCCATACACTGCTCATCACTTGTGCAAAATAACCGAACTATATTACGTAAAAGAACACCAATATTACAAAATATCTCTATATTTATTTGACTCCTTAAATAACACAAGAGTATGAATAACATATAAAAGCCACTGGATGACAGATTAAGTTCCCGACAAAAACTCCGAAACCTGCTAATCTCTTACTACCTATCTGATTTGAGATTTTTTCTTAAATGTTATAGTCTATTTATTGAGAAAACATGTCACATCTATGTAACATGGCGATATAACCCTTAGAAGCACAGTAACTACCATACAAAGTGTAAGGTAGCCTGTAAAGTCCGTTATGCGAAAACAAGGAAATCGAGCGGACAGAAAATTAAACATATAAATGTATTTTTACCTCAAAGATCGATATTTTTCAATACCATCAGCTTGATTATGATTTGATTATAAGATTTTTACCACCAATTATAAATCATAATGTATACCATACGTAGAAATAACATACCCAAGTCTTAAATATGCATTTTCCATTAGGGCATCTGAACATAAATGGAGCGCATGTTGAAGTATTACACCGTTCTTCGGACTCATCGGAACCGCTCGGACAGTCTTGTTCCCCGTCACAGACCCACGAGTTCGGTACGCACAAGCTCGTATCGTTGCCACACGGGAAACCATTTCCCGTACAGCTGGTTACATCGGGACGTTTCACTTGAACCTTAAATTTAACAACGTACAGTCCTCGTCAATCTTATTGGCCGCTTTGAATATAGCGTTAAGTTCAGGCTTGCGCACAGTACAGTCAGGAGTTTAAACTCCGGGAAGTTGACCCCCCTTCTCTCGTAAAATTTGAAATTTCGGAGAGATGTACATACATGTATATTAATCAATCTATCTCCTTAACCAATACTGTGCCTACTTTCAAAATTATAGTATATTTTATGTGTATTTTAAGCCACATTTTGATGTAAAAAAAATATATGCCCAAGTTACTAAAATTTTGTTTCGAAAAATTTACTTTCGGATTTGGACATTTAAAAAAAAGTTTTTTCAAGGTTCTATTTTATTATCAAAACTAGCGGCTCGTCCCGGATTCGCACGGGTGAACAATTGTTTTAAGCATTTGGGTTAAACATATGTGGATTGGCTAAAACTAATCATAGTCTTGAAAATCTTGTACCCACAATCCAACCCAGAATCGAAAATCTTACAGAAAGAAATGCCTTCTGTTCGAATGTAGCTGATTGTGCTAACGTAACAAAATGATAAGATAAAAAAACTACCCGGTAAATTCATCTGTTTTGGTGCGTGATAGCTTAGCGGGAACTACTATTTACTGTATCTGTCAAATTAAGTCACAGTTAAGCTAATCACTGGTGAAACACGCCATTTTTAAAAAAATGAGCTGATTATCTGTGATTATTTGCCAAAATAGCTTTTTATTGGTTCTGGTGGTTCTTCTATATTAGGAAGAAGTTCTTTTCCAGATGCGCAGCACATACCATTTGCTTCTTCACTCCATTTTTTAGCATAACATTTAGTACAAATCTTATTGATTGCCCTAATTTGGATGTTGTTCTGATGAACATAATCAATTTGTGGATTGTAACTGAATAACCGAACTATTACTATAACCTAAAATTCTATTGCGCGAATAAGCCGCGCGGTTACCTACGCTATAGATGTGTGCGCCCCTCTCCCGTGACCCCTTCTTCGCCGCATTTCCCGCACGCACACACCACACCCCGGCAACGACGCGAGCGGCATATTTTGTTTAGATTGCCAATTTTAAACTCGTATTATCTTTTGAATGAAAAAGGCCGATTTTAATAATTCAAAAAGTTATCTACAGGTACTAAAACAGTCTTAAATTAAAAATAATTTATTTGGATAAGGATTAATATAAAGACATGAATAACATGGTATTTTAAGCATGGTACGTTTTGTTAAGATTTCTTTCAAAGATGTAGTTATAGTGACACAATCACAATAGCTGAACATATGTTACCGGGAGGTTTTTTATTGATATTAATATTTTCTTTAATATTGTAGAACATATTTTTGTCCTATTATTCATAGTTTCCGCAGCGCATGCGATGAAAGTCATTTTATGGCAATATTTTTCATACTTTGGATTACATTATTGAAATTTTAGTAGGGATCCCAATTTTTTTCTAGTAAATAATATAACCTATGTTACTCAGGGACAATGTAACTTTCTAATGATGAACAAATTATCGAAATCCGTCAAGAAGTTTTTGAGTTTATTCGTTATAAACATACAAAAATACAACGTTTCCTCTTTATAATATTAGTGTAGAAGAGCAATTATTCTTCTATATAAATAGCTGCGTTTAATATTTTATTGTAAATTTGTTCAATTCGAAAAACTACTTCCAAAAAAATTGAATTTCAGATGTGACTGTTCTTTAGAAGCCAATAACTTGACAAATAAACGTGATAGAAAATAAATAATATTACATTCACATTCATACATACAAGAAGTCCAATTAGGCTGAATATGAACGAATTTCAGAACCTCACCTTTTTACGTTGTCCGCTTCACGTGAAATGCCCCACCTAGCAAATCCCTCCCCTGAAACTATACTGACAATTAATTTAGAATACAAAATAACAAACTCACCGTGCAATTTCGTTCATCGGATCCATCTTTACAATCGTTATCACCGTCGCAGACCCATCGTTTCTCTATACAATACCCGTTGCCACACAGGAACTGGCTTTCAGTGCAGTTCAGTTTTCCGCAATCTGAACGGAAATATACATGAACAATTCTGTTAGAACATCGATAAATGTCGAACTCACTAAAGTTACATTGAAATCTGCCTCGAATTACGCATTTCACAAGAGCAAAGTGATACAGATAATGCTAACCCATAATCTTCCATATATATTTAAGTAGTAGTGTTAAGAATCTCTTATTATGTATAGATATTATGGAATAATCTTTGTATATAAAAACTAGGGGGCTCAGCAGACATTGTCCCGCCCTGATTATAAAAGAATCCTTGATAAATTATATACCAAAACGTACTTCATGAATGACTTTGTCCACTGGTGAAAACCGCTTAAAAATCCGTTCAGTAGTTTTTGAGTTTATCGCGAACAGACAAGCAGACAGACACGGTAGGGGACTTTGTTTTATACTATGTAATGATGATATGAGAGTTACACTGAGATAGTAAAATAATAATTGTAAACGTTACTACTACGCTTGATGCATAAACTATAATAATGGCCGAAAACTGTGGAGGAAGTGAGAGAAGGCTTATTGTGTGAGAGAAACAGGAGACCGGCTCCGGTCTCATCCCTACTCCGTGCTGTTTACTGGGACGTGACACCGGTATATGTATATGATTGTTGATCCAGAAAAAGCGCGGAAAATTTAAAAAATCTAGCACTAAGTATAGCAGGAATAAACTGCCTTGATACTTTAATAAAAAATATTTTTTTTTTGTACAAAAATTTTAGCTTTGCCATAAGCTCTCGGAAATTTTTATCGAAATAGAGTGAAAAACATTCACAAAAAAGACGACGACTTGGTTTTAATTAGCTCTTACTCTGGGATAACTTACCAAGTGTTAATTGATCAGTTATCGAGTGCGATGAAAAATGACTATTAAAAAATAGGGGTAGGTGTTAGAAGGGTGAAAATTTAGGGTTGTATGTATTTTTAATGCCTCATTATAACAAAACAAAATAAAAAAAAATGTAAATAAAAAAAAATGTTAGGGGTGGACAACCCTTATCACTTAGGGGTATG
Source organism: Antheraea yamamai (assembly GCA_036509395.1). Classification (NCBI taxonomy): domain Eukaryota; kingdom Metazoa; phylum Arthropoda; class Insecta; order Lepidoptera; family Saturniidae; genus Antheraea; species Antheraea yamamai. The sequence goes on from AP028441.1 coordinate 13,816,842, forward strand.
AAAAATAGATAGTAGCCGATTCTCAGACCTACTGAATATGCATATAAAATTTCATAAAAATCGGTCCAACCGTTTCAGAGGAGTATGGTAACTAACATTGTGACACGAGAATTTTATATATAAGATGAATGTTTGTATCTTTGTCCTCTATGCATGCCGAAACTACTGATCAGATTGTGATAATAATTTAGGAGAGTATTCTGGGAACGCTCGAAAAGGTTCCTGTATCAAAAAATATATATACACAATAGTTTTTTTTTAAATATATTAATGAAATTGTTTACCTTAAAGAAAAAAAGGGTTTTTTCTCCATTAAAAACTTTTTACAATACATTTGATGTTGTTTTGACATGTTTGACATATTTCAATGAAACATCAAGTATCACACTTAATCAATTCCATTTGTATCAACGTCATTGTTTAGGAATTTATGGAGTTCTAGCATGGATACGAGGACATAGTGTGATCCAGGGTAATGAAGCTGTTGATCTTATCGCTAAAGAAGCTATCCAGACTGGATATTTTGATCACTATAAAACCTATGTTCAGGATATATCCTCCCCAAACAAGACTGCCAACCCAATGACAGGCAAATCATATGCTTCCATTCAGAACAACATTCCTGGTAAGTCATGACCATATAAGTTTCGTGACTGTTGCAAGTTTGCTGCGTCTACTATTTGTAGACTGAAGATCTATTTGTAGACGTGTGCTCTGTAGTACATCTTGCAAAACTTAGAATCAGGGGAAATTCAATATGTGGATGTGGGTTGGATGAAGGCATTCTAGAACACATTTTTTCAATTTCCCCAGTTTAGTATTTTATTGTATGATGTTTTACCTAACAATATACTACGTTCGTCTGATTTTAACAAAGGCACAAAGGTGTTTATTTTATATGTTTTAATATAATTAAACTTCACATAACGCATTAACTAACAGTATTAAGTAAATATATATTTATATAAGGCAGGATGTCTGTAAGTGTTGTGTTTGTCTTTGTGTATCCCAGTGGCCTAATCTGGAAGAACAATATTATATAATAAAAAAATTTAATATTACCTATAAATTGACTCTCCCATGACTAACTTGACACTGTTAGAATTCGTATCTATGAAATTCGGATTCGGATGTTTGGGGTAATCTCTGGTACTACTAATCCGATTTTGAAAATTCTTTCACACTTAGAAAGGTATATTGGACTAATTTTCATTTCGGTAAATATATATTTCTAATACTTGATCACAATAAATGTAATTCAACTTAGCAACATTCTATAACATAACGTGCATTGCTGGAATGTTTTGAAATAAAGAAATAAAATCCGTAGCAAAATTCATTACTGTTAGCTTTACAAAAGAATACGAGACACCATATATCTAAGTTTAATATCTCGGCCGAAAAGATTGTTTTTATGTGAAAAAGAAAATAAATGTTATAATTACTAAAGTTATTAGATATATATTTCAGGTATACTTTACAAATGCTTATTAAAACAAATAGCTAAATACCAAATTGAAAATTTCACGGAGATAAAGTTTAATTGATGAAGTTGGTTAGAAGATAATAACATAAAAACTATAAGCCGGTAAAATTATTGTGTTGTTCCGAGGATAATAAATGAGGCGCGGAGGTGAGGGCCACAGGAGCAACTCAGGGGATACCCGGAATACATCTATTACCAATATATATAGGATAGTTTGGATTCACAATTGGACCCGGTAAGTGACGCTGCAATCGGTTTTTAGGTTTTTTAAGATTTTTCGCGTTTGGAAATAAAACTGGAACCGGTAATAACCGAGTTGCCTCAAACGAAGTTGAGCGGGTCATCTAGTATCTTATAGAAACAGAACTATCATTGCGTTATTCAGGCTTTGTTATGACACTGATACACGATCGGAATTTACCGATTTAAAATTTATATATCGGTAAGCGATTCGTCGTAATTAACATCAAAGTTTTTGAACATTGCTTGCGGGAAACGTACTCTTTTCCATAGACTGACACTGAAACGTCACTGAACTTTGAGATAAAAGTATGTATTTAGTAATTATTTGCTAGAGAGCGGATAACGTATAAATACATTGTAGGATTGTGTGATGTTTATGTAACTAGGCAAAGGCATGCCTAGTTTCTTTCTAGAAATATAGTTTTTCAAGATACTCGTTCTTCTGTCGAGTTACCACCTCCAGAACGCCCGGTACATGTCTTAGTCCGCTACGAAATAAGTTTGCATAAAATATGCCGCTGCAAGCCTAAGACCGCGACAAAATAGACTCGCAATGTCCGCTGCAAGCCTAAGTCTAAGCAGTAGTATAAAAACAATCAAAACAATATATAAATGTATTATTTATACACAGATTTACTATACTGACCTTTCTCATCACTCATATCAGCACAATCAATATCGCCATCGCATTTCCATTGTGGCATGTAGCAGCTGGTAATGTCGCATGATATCATGGGTGGTGAACATAAACATCCCATTTCATCCGAATGGTCTCCACAGTCGTTATTGCCGTCGCAACGCCACGCGGCCGGTATGCAAGCATTTTTGAATTTACAAGCGAAGTGCTCCTAAAGATATCGGAAAGGTATGTTACGTTATTTTGAATTTACAAGCGAAGTGCTCCTAAAGATATCGGAAAGGTATGTTAAGTTATTTTGAATTTACAAGCGAAGTGCTACTAAAGATATCGGAAAGGTATGTTAAGTTATTTTGAATTTACAAGCAAAGTGCTCCTAAAGATATCGTAAAGGTATGTTAAGTTATTTTGAATTTACAAGCGAAGTGCTACTAAAGATATCGGAAAGGTATGTTAAGTTATTTTGAATTTACAAGCGAAGTGCTACTAAAGATATCAGAAAGGTATCTTAAGTTATTTTGAATTTACAAGCGAAGTGCTACTAAAGATATCAGAAAGGTATCTTAAGTTATTTTGAATTTACAAGCGAAGTGCTACTAAAGATATCAGAAAGGTATCTTAAGTTATTTTGAATTTACAAGCGAAGTGCTACTAAAGATATCAGAAAGGTATCTTAAGTTATTTTGAATTTACAAGCGAAGTGCTACTAAAGACGTCGGAAAGGTATCTTAAGTTAAGCTAAATACCGTTACAACTTTCATATAAACACTCCCCACTTCGCATAATCTCTGCTATCAAAAGAATGTCTTATTCTTGCTTACACATGGACATTATTTTAATTTAAATATTCTCTAACACTTGTCTAAGTTGACCGTTCTTATTTTATTGTTGTAATTAACTGTACCTCTATTTGCCGATAAAAGTTTCATAATAAATTTTGGATTTCGTGGGTATAATTAATTTGGAAGAACTAAAAAAATTAAACAATTTTAGACATTCACAAGTAAATCATAACTACTACTATTTGACACTCTTGACATCTGACAGTGTCTTAATCTGTCATTATACTGTTGTTCCACCTTACGCACTTTAAGATAATATATAAATCTTATAAACTGGTTGTTTTCTACATAATTTCCCTTTTAACTAAAATATCACAATAATGATAACTACTTTAAGGTATAATAAGTAAATTTTCTTAATGAAGATCTGAACAAAAAATTATTCATAAATTGAAATTGTTTGCAAAATATCTGTACGTAATGTAACGTTTTTGAATTAAACAATTCAGAGTTGCTTGCATAAAAAACTTAAATCAGATGTTTAGCTAGAGACCGCTTGAACACGCTTTTGTAATAAAGTATTATAAACAGGACTTCAACAAGAATTTAAATTTTAGGCACTGCTTAGTAAAACTCGTATTATACCAGTGTTCATTTTTGTTTTTGTAATAAGACCGATTATGTTTATTATTGAAAATATTTACTTACAGGGCCACATGTCGTTCCAGCTGTTTTAGGACAAGTCATATTAGCTAAAGGCTTCGCGCCGTCCGGACAAAGACAAGATCCGTTCACATTCTTAAACCCATCGGGACAAAGGCAACTGAAGCTATTATTCCCGGGCTTGCCCAAGCACATTCCATCACAGCTCGTATTTTTAAATGAACACGCATTTATTCCATGTTGTACCGAATGGGCAAACACCTTTAAGTCCATCAAATCCGAGAACGAATTGTTGATAGTAATGACATTCATCCCCGTATCTTTGTCAGCTATAAATATCGACTTCGCTTTCCAGTCGTCCCAATACATTTTATCCTTTAGAACGGCTACAGCAAACGGATGGATCACCTTATTATCATTCCAAAGAATCCTCCTAAGGTAGCGTCCATTCAAATCGGAACTAGCGATGTAGTCCTCATTCGCATCTACCCAATAAATTCTTTCAGACATCTGATCCACAGTTATTCCATTAGGCCAATGCACTATCGGTTTGCCAAACAATTTCTTTACATCTGTGCCATCAAGATTGGATCTAGAGACCGTTGGATTGCTCGCGTCCCAATCTGTCCAAAACAAGTAGCCCGCTTTTGGATGCACCGCGATACCGCGAGGCTTCGATAGAACTTTGTTGTCTAAAATTGTGACCCTCATTCTACCTTCGTTTATCAAATCCGTCCTTACAGCTTCAATTTTCTTCCTCAGACCATCAACAAAGAATAATACGTTGGAAATCCAATCGAGAGCCATGCCTTCAATACTGGCCAAATCCGTATCAACAATAATCTCTTGATGAGAACCATTATTAAAACATTGCCTGCTGATTCTGTCCAATTCTATATCGGCCCAATAAATACAGTTGTTTTTTACATCGAATTCTATTGCTAGTATATTCTTTTGATTCTCTATAGGATATATTGTGACGTTGGTTGAGAGATCTATCCGAGCTATCTTATCTCTCAACGCAACAAGCATAAACTCTGTCGGCTCCTCAATGGGGCATGGGATCATTTCAGGCGCATAACCTGAGTAACCAGATATCGCACACATATTTCCATCGATTTTCCAATACCCTTTAGTTTGCATATAGTACTGGCCCGGAATGCAGTCTGGCGGAATGGCATAAGGATCGTATTTAATTGACTTATTCTGTATACACTCTTCACCAGACAACATAAACCCGAAGTCGCATTCGTAATCTCTACGTGTACACGCGCATACTTCTTTCTTGACTGGTCTTTGATAATCGATGCCGTTGTAGCAGTCCGTGTGAGCTAGACGTCTTTGAAATACGTCTCTTGATCCTAATACACAAGAGACTGAGGAATTGGGTGGCGATGGAGACCAAAATTTGTAATCATCTTGAGTACAGTTACGCGCAAAAGTGTTTTTCAAATCAAGTGTTATAATGATCCATTGATGCTGATCGTTCGCTGAACCAAACATTGTGAACATTGTAGTATTCTCACCGGGCTCGGTCATTAGTCCATAAATACGCAGGTCATCGGCGTTGAACCTACAAACATAAATTATCATGTAAGAGTAAACAACAAATAATTACACAACAAATTGATATCAATATATGCATGACTCACTGATATGAATTCCATTCGACGCCTTCATTAGTAGAGTATAATATTCTTCGAGTTTCTCCGCGAGATTTAAAGTATTTGACCACTACTAGAACGCCACCGTGGTCACCATAGTTGAAGAAATAAAAGTCTTTAAGGATTCTCTTCCAAGTTAAACCGGCGTCTCTGCTCATGTAAACTCCTGGTATACCCTTCAGAGACTTGCCCATTACTCCTGTCGCCATTATAATACCAGGAGCAGATTTAGAGCTCAGTATACTTGCTGACCTAAAACACAAGTGTAGATCTACAGCAACGGTTTTTACTTGAACATCTTCTTACACTCCTAATGTTAAACAAATAAGAACTGTATCTTAATCAACAAGAAACGATCATTGTTTTTTAAGCGACTTTAAGAAAGGAGCGTTCTCATAAAGTATAACATTATTTTATGATCCTTTTGGGATAAGGTGCCATTCTTGTGTACAAACTTATGGATATAATAATTGTGTTTATTCTGTTAATGTGTAGATTTATTTATTACTCTTTTTTTAAACTTTTACTTTTATTTCCAATAGGGATTAAGCTTCGATGCCTTAATAAAATTTATAATAAAATTTTATACTTATTAAAATACGCATGACAACAAAAGCTTTTTTCGAGAAAGTGAATATTAACAATAATCTAAAATGAATATTTACAATGAATGATGTGTATTATTATGTGTAATAAGTAAATACATTAATTCAACTCAAACAACTGTATAGAGATTAGTTGTAATCAACTGTGATGTGCTATTCACTTAATATGTTAGAAGTATATTATAAATAAGGAAAATTCTCATAACCAACAATTTATTGGAACAAAGTTACGACGTTGTTTTGTTCGCAAAAACCAAGAATAATAGAAAAAGATTTTGCAAAACTTGCATTTTAATGTAATGAAAATCTGTAACTACTTTTAAATAATTCATCGACAACAGATTCAATAAAAGTACACCAAGACATATCTCATAATTTGTTTTTAATAAGACACTTTCAGTCACATATTGCACATAGTAAATGAACAGCATTTGTATATAATTAATTAAAACAATGCAGATTTAAAAAATATTATGAAATCTAAACGATTCAATACATAACAATAATATTAAGCTTGCAATGTGCAAAAATATATGTTGTTAACGACGCAATGATATCAAACGCTAAGTCAATGATGTATTATTGATTTACCTCAAACCATTGGTAATCACATTTCCTGGGGGGCTGTGAACAATTTATACTTTTGTAATTTTAATACCTGACCTCTTTTATACAAATTTGTTTTTGACAAAGACAGCCTTTCCGGTAATTGTATTATTAAAAAAAATATAAACAAGTAATATAGTAACGCCTACTTCTTTTTCAATTCATTTTACCTTTCGTTTTACAATATTTATGATATAACATGCCAACCTATCACTAATTACTTGCGTATACAGTGTGTATTCCGTTGTACGTAACTGAAAATTGTCAATCGCGAATTTAAAAACTAAAAAAGAAACTATACTCAACCTATTACCTACATAGACTCAAGTTATCAAGATTGCAAATCTCAAGTCTATTAAAGGTAATAAAAACATCAGTAAAAGATAACTACTTTCACACTTTTCTCAAATCTTTGACCTCTCTTGTCTTATGTAATTAAATCACTGATCCATTTACCTACGAACAGTAATCTATCCACCCCACTATTATTCGTGGGATGGACCAGGAACTGAGAAAATGATTAACTGTACATGGAGTTGTAGATAAAACCACCCGACATTTTACTGGCCTGTAATAATTTACCATGGATAGTAATCACCTTTATTATACTAATAAACACAATATAAACTTTGATATTATCTATGATAACGAATTCCCAAACTTTTAATTCATAGCGCACTTTAGTATTAAGTCATGGTGTCCCAGTATAAAAATGGTTACACTAATCAGGCACAGATATAAAAGCATTTTTTTTCATAAGTGTCACAATCTGACCAATTAGTTTCTTTTTAAATTTATACCTTTATACCAAACTTGTTTCCTGCTCTTTCAGCACTAAAATGACGTAATTTCTGGAGTATAAAACAGGTTTTTTTTTCAAACTGACCACGCTATTAACCTAGCAGAGCTCTTAACAACTTCACCGGCCTACTAAGGCGAGCGCTTAAGGCACTCAATCGATTTTATTTGGGCAACTAGATCAAGGGTGCACGGCACACCTCGGCTTTGGCTGTTGCCTGATACATGCAATTCGCGACCTATCTCCCCCCCCCCCCCCCCCCCCCCCCCCCCCCCCCCCCCCCCCCCCCCCCCCCCCCCCCCCCCCCCCCCCCCCCCCGAGCTAACCTAAGCTAAGCTAACTATTCATACATATATGAGTTGTTGAAACATATATGTGTACCAAGCATACATACCTCAACAACTCTTATATGTATTTTGTGTCGGATAATGTATAAAACAGGAGTACCTTGCGGCACACTTGTTTACTCACATGATTACCACTCACCGATTCAAAGGCGTAACAAATACATGTTTAACTACAACTAAGTCCCAAACTCGCCTTTACAACGTTTACACAAATATCAGTGACATTCACTATTCACCTTTTTAATATTAAACCCACGATATGCAAATATAATGTTTTCACGTGATAACAGAATTATAGTTGACATGATAATATAATATAAGAGTTTAACGACCTGTGAGATTGAACTTGGTATAAAGAAGGTATAAAAGAAATAGTTTGAGGTAGTAAACATTATTTATTTTCTAAGATATTATCAATAAATTAAAATTTTTACTTTTATATATATGTAATCTATACTGTTATATAAAATTGTAATAAATAATTCTGTATTGTTTGTTTATCCGGGTTAAAACTTAGAAACAATTGAACCGACTATTACAAGGCTTTTACTAGTTGATAGAAAACTTTTCAAAGTATTATCTGGTTTACACATTACTACGCTTTTCGATCTACGTTAAGCAGTAATGAGAAAATGGAATTTATAACACAGAAGATAGCACAAAATCAATCCATATAAAACACGTAGTTCCCACGAAACAAGAAAACCGTTTTATTCGAACTAAAGCGCTCAGGCAATTAATTACTATTTTTATATATAAACAAGTTGGCCCGGCGGACATTGTCCTGCCTTGAAAACAAAAAAAATCCTAAAAGTCAACCGCAGCGCCACCTACCGGCCCACATATATATAAATTTATTCTGTACGTGTGTGCCACTGAACTCCTTCTAAACGGCTGGACCGATTTTGATGAAATTTTGTGCGCGTGTTCCAGTAGATCCGAGAATGGTTTAGATTCACAATTGGACCCGGTAGGTGGCGCTGCGGTTGATTTTTAGGATTGTTTTAATTATCAAGGCAGGACATCGTCCTCCGCATCCGCTAGTATATTACAATATTAATAATTATAGCAATTCTCCGTTCGCATCACATTTACGATAAACCTATAATGAAGGAACTACGTTCAATTTTCGCAAACTTATGAAAGTATATACTATATATAGGTATATTATAATTTTAAGGTGATTCCCAAATTATTTTTAAATCTTTAAACGAAATTTTACGCCTAAGATACCAATTTGAGATTTCATTAATTTTGTATACGTTTACAGAAAGGTTTTAAAAAAAGTAACAATTTAAGTTTCATCGAAACAAATTTAACGTGAAGTATTAGGTAAACGCTCTACTTTCCTTATAAAACATATAAAGCTCGAGTGATAGTAATAATACACTTATTTAGTTGACAAATAACGCCACTTATACTACTATTAACGGGCCGGGCGGACGTTGCCCTGCCTAGATAATAAAAAAAATCTAAAATTCAACCGCAGCGCCACCTACCGGATTCAATTGTAAATCTAAACCATTCTCGGATCTACTGATACACGCACACAAAATTTCATCAAAATCGGTCCAGCCGTTTAGGAGGAGTTAGTGACATACACACGTACAGAAGAAATTTATATATAAAAGAAGATACAAAAGCTTTAGCTTTCGGTTTTCGTCACACATTTATTTTGTTATCAAACTCGATATCAATAACATTGTACGTAATACAGCGTGCGTTTGGTTTTTTACTATACGTCGATGTAAATCTATCTAGGCATATTATCTGATGAATAAGAATGGGAAAGCCCCAGAATATAGTAATTATTTATTTATATGTGTAGTGTTTTTTTAGGCAAGAACTTACAGCATTGAGCCCTATGATAACTAGCATAAGGGTGCAGTGTGCACCTCGGGTTGGTATGTTGTCTTGACTGCAAAAAACACCCATCGAATAAAGGTAACCAGGCTAGCTACACAATTCATATATGTATGCGCCAGTAAGACACACGGGTGCATCACGAACAAGTACATACATGTATTTCTAATCTGATGTTTTAGCTAATACAAGACAACCCAAAAGAAAAAAAAAGGGAAAGAAAATAAACATTTTATACTTGGACAATATGTGTACCTAAAGGATATGTAGTTACGTATGTATATCAGGTGAAAGATTAAACACTCACAGTATTCTAGTATATAATACTTAATGGTCACATTTAGCATATAAAATAATCATATCAAAACAAATATTAACATAGAACAAAGAGAACCTAAGTTAAAGTTTGTTCTAAGACTTTCAAAAGTATAAACACAATCGTAATAAACCTAGGTGCAATGACCGGTGCCGAAAGCTGTAAGGGGCGACCCGTATTCAATAACCTTCGATAATAAAACGGACAATAAACCCTTTTGTTTTGTTCATACCGTTCCCACGTTCACTTTCAAGCGAAAGTGAAATCACCCGAAGACCATTGACACTGTGCTTTAACATGACGCGTAGAGGATTACGTATAATTTTTGTATTTTCGTATATAATTAGGTCAAATATTAAGCAACTATTTTTTAAATTAATTTAGGGCGAGAATCGAGTGCCGAGTATCCTCCATAAATATTGCTACTGCCTAAATACTCAGCCTGTAGAAAGGTACAGTGTGACGTGTGTTGTTATGTAGCGATTGCGACGTAATAGTATCACGATAGCATAATTCTCTAGGGTTTTACTCAACTACTGGATAAAGATCAAGACACCTAGGCCCGTCCAAGTTCACCGTTTACCCGGAGCAAAGGACGTGCGCGCTCGGAACACGCCCCACACGCCTTCATTTATACCGTCAGATATCGAACAAGTAGCCGCTAAACATGGCTTTACGAGAGGTACGCGGGTCGCACTGAAAAGTGCGGGTTTGGATTCGTACAAAAAAGTATATTTGCAGAAAGTAATCGGAAAATCCATGTACAGAATAACAAAAAACAAAGGTTGACTCAAAGTTATTGCGCAACCTGATAACGATTGTATCGGACACGTCCGTGTGCGACAGCGGTCGAGTCGAAACTTTTTTTTACCTAAGTTAAAATGTACCACTTTTATGTCCTTTCTTTTTTCTTTTACTTTCAAGACTCCTAGAAGGCCCAAGATCGAATTTGAATAAGAATAATAAAATAATCAAACTATCTACTAATATTATAAAATTGTTACCTCGTCACTGGATACAGTTGGCTGAATTTCTGACACAAGTGTAGACTGCATGAATTCTCGATGTGACAGTTTAGTGGTTTACCTGAATGAAAATATTTATATTATTTTATATATACGGTAGGTACAAAAATAAAACTTATTTGGAATATAAGCCCTAAACATCTTAGCCTTAAATAAAAAATCATTACATCTAGTCGTGAAGTGGTTGAAATTCAACCATTAGTCGCAAAATATTTAATTTCATAATCTAAAAGAAATCCCGGACAACGAGTTAAAAAGAAGAGACTTATCCCTATATCTAGCCACACTCCCCAACTTTGCATAGGTGGCATATACTAATTTGTGCGGCATAATCCATTTTCTGAAACTTTCACTTCAAATCAAAGAGCCTTCGTTAGAATATTCATACAAATAACTTTTTATTTTATTGCAAGAAATTTTAAAACTACAATATCTTCTAACATTCATTGAAATTATATAGGTACTCTAAATTTGACCTACATCAAATACCTAACACGACTAAAATATTTCACTATATAAGAAGGATAAATACTATTTCGTTGAAAACAGGATCGTGAATAACTCATAATTTTTCAAGAACATGTAAATTGATAAATATTCCTCAGGATTTAGACATATTTATAAAGCCCTCAAAATACACAATTCCGGAGAACACTATTTTAATATTATTTATCTGGCTCTGACGAGAATAATCAACATAAGTGGGTGAAAAAAAATGAGTTAGTAACCATTAATATAATAAAAATATTTTTCTCTACGTTCTATAAATATAATATGCATGCATTATACATACAAACATTCCGGAAGATATTCTGTGAACTATACTGAATACCGTGTCCAAATCCTTTGTATAGTTCAAAAGAAATAAGGAAACACACGGATAGACGCCATAAGAGACTTTGTTTATACTATTTGCTACACTATCATATATATTATTGATTCCTTTAATGTACAATGTATGAAATCGATATAAACATTCAATAAAAAATAAATATTTAAGATAAACAAAGTCTGCCAATTACAGGAGAGTTGAATGGACGCCAAACGAACGAATGTTTTCGTGTATACATTGTTTGCGACCAAAATACAGACGATCAACCTTCAATAGTATTTTTTAAAAAAGAATAGAAATTCAAATGTGGTAATAATAAGATACAAGATATATAACAATAAATCAATTACGAAGTGGAATTACCGACTTCTAACTATATGTCTACCAACACCAAAAGTCGAAGACTAATTTAATCCGAAAGATCAGTATAAACAAAATTTGTAATATCCAAGTACTTATTTCAAATCACTATTTTAGGTGGCGACTTGGATGATAAACGTTAAAGAACAATAAAATAACTTATGCCAATAAAGGGACCTTGTTGGAAGAAAACAAATAAATACAGACGATGTATTACGGAAAAATACAGAAATCGACTTACCGTTTTCATCTTCTGTGGGTGGTTTGATAGGTGACCACGTGACACCATGGTCGAAGGTTATCAGAGAGACCAGGTGCTCCGGGCCGATGTTCGCGACGGGCGCCTTCGAGTCCACTTGAGAAGCTATGTAGATACCTTTCAACCCCTCAACTCGATATAAATCCGTAAACGGATCTTCTGTCACGTCCCTAAAATAATTTAAAGACATCTTTGAACATAGCTTGCAGGGTAATATGATACCATTTCTGACGTGATAACGTTATATAAATAAATGAACGCTGGCTGCACGTACGAAAAAGCATGACTCGTTGTCACGTTCCGTCTGGGCCGAGCGTGCAAGCGAGAAAGCGGAACAAGCGATAGAGAGGCGCGATTAGCTTATTAGGCATTCGGCTTGTGACGCATCTATCTATCTATATATAGAATAATTCAATTCAGTTGATAAAGGTATGCAATTTTTCATCGACGTTTTCTTTATGACGTTATCACGTAAAATTATCGTCCGTAAACTGACTTTACAGACAACCAATTTTTTTTCGCGACTTCATAATTCGACACTTTTATATGATCGTTTTCAAAATGTAATTTTTTTTCCAAAGAACTTACTCAAGCCAGCTGTCTCTCCAGTTTCCATCAGGGAAGTAGCACAAAATCTGTTCCATACTCAAGACGAAGTTGTACTGTGTGAAGTTTCGTCCTATTTCCGACACGTAAAGATTGGCGAGAGATTCCGTGTGCATGACAGACACGAATATACGTTTTTCGGTAACATCTGCTATGTGGAACTTTCTGAGATCCAGCTCTGTTTGAAATTCCGCTTTGACAAATGGTCCTCTTTGGTGGGATATGTATAGATGTAAGGTGTTTCTCTGAAAAGAAAAAAAATCATGCCAGTTTTTTGTTTTTTACATTTCATAATGCGACTGCATGTGTCCTTTTTACTTTTTGATATTTTTAAAGTTTGACCACATGCAATCTCACTTTATGTTAAGTGAGCATGTGATATAAGATGGTACCACATTCGTGTATCTGTCGGAACACGAGACACAGTTTCAAAATTATGGATAATAGTAAGTCAAATGAGCATTAGAATAAATCATACCACTATACCATGGTTTAATCAAGATATTTTCCTGCAATGAAAGGTTTATTCTAACATTCAACAACGTATATATCGAAATGGTGTTCAAACGCTACTCCTGAGCCATTATTACTTTACATTTGGTCTGCTTGACCATAATCGAATGTGATTATTCGATTTCAATAGATTCTGATAATAAATACTTGTTAGATACTTTATATACATACTATCGAATTGATATTAGGTACAGGAAAGCAGTCCAGACTGTCGATAACCAGAGTTATTATTACGAGCTTTTAGGTATGGTAGACATCAACATCCGGCGAAGTTTGAGCTCTCGATAACATTCCTGACTGACTTCAAGCAAAGTGTTGTTCAACGAAAAAAAAAAGTAAAAAGAATAATATCTATGTTATCCTTAAAGTTTACAATTATTATTAACAAGACACTCGTAGTCAGGTGAAGCTGTTAAGACCTTGCTATGTCACTAGCGTAGTCAGTTCGAGAAAAAAAAAAGTTAACAAGACAAAGACACGAAATTATATATAACTAGCTGTTACCCGCGGCTCCGCACGCGCTTTTTAAAAATGTATTAAAGACATGTAAAATTGTGAGTGGGTGTACATTACAGAAACGCTTTTTCAAAAACATTTGTAACTACGATACGAACGCCATCTACTGTAACATGTAACGTGTACATTAGATATTTGAATACTAATAGTATATTGTAACAACCGGAAGCACATCGTATCGTGCCACGGTACTGCCCACCGGAAGTACTAGTACAGTTGTAGTACTAATGCCTAGTGCTGCCGCCGGAAGTGTCGCCATAGCCAAGCCAAGCCATGCAACTACCCCACCCGCCAGTAGCGCCATCTAGCCAAACCTAAGCCACGCCTTACGGTGGGGTAGGGGTAGCCAGCTATAAAAGGCCGTGCGTGTTTTGACTCGGGGCAGTCTTGCACCACATTAAGAGCGCGGTAGCTCTTGCCGTCTGAGTATCGATTTAAAGTGTTAACAAAGCGACGTTTAATTTTACTTTTTCTTACACTCAGAAGTGGGATAACATTAAACTTACAGTAAAGACCCGTCAAGCATCAGTGTCTAAACGTTCCCGGCCTTGTGATTGGGACATGGGATCATCGAATTTTGGAAGAAATGCTTAATTGAAAAAAAACTGAGATTGAGAACATGACTAAGCATCTTTCGTCATGTACTTCCGTTGTAAGCTGTCAAATGCCGCTACAGTATCATCCATTATCCGAGGTCTACCTACTGCTCTGCAATCCAATGCGAGGACATTCCAGTGTAATCGACCCGAGGTTATACGAAGGATTTCTGCCTTAGATGATTAACGCTGTCCGTATCAAGCTTCAGAATATAGTTCCACGTCTATGAGAAATACCCGCCAGATAGATAAACGGGAAGAACTACAACATCTACAAGAAGTCCTCTAAAGTCAACGGAGTCTGTGTGAAGTCCTGCTCGGACACGGGTAGCCAAATGGATATGTCTCAATCCTTGTTTACGTGGAGGTAGCTATAAAAGGCCGTGCGTGTTTTGACTCGGGGCAGTCTTGCACCACATTAAGAGCGCGGTAGCTCTTGCCGTCTGAGTATCGATTTAAAGTGTTAACAAAGCGACGTTTAATTTTACTTTTCCTTACAATATCGAATGGGATGGGATTTATCATCAGCAACATAATTGGAACTTCAACCTACTATATACCAAACTCAGTGCTCACTAACACTATATAAGAAAGTAATGAAAATTATAAGCAATACATTATCGAACAATATATCTTAAATCTTTTATTATATAGATATAATATGCCCGTATTGTCGATATACTTAAGTTATTCTTATACGTTGTTATAATCACTGAGTTATGTAGAAGCAAACACGGTAAATAAAATAATATGGCCGCCAAATTGACCAAAAAGATGATATAATTCATATTACATACAAATATATGACTTTCAATTATGTATATTTATTCTTGGAGTCCAGTAAGGCACACGTCTCACGCGGTTGTAACATATTTTTGATCAATTTCACACGGACGAATGCACAGGTAGCAGTTAATCACTACATAGTGTACCAATTCAAATAAAAAAAGAATCATTAAAATCGGTTCACAATTGCCGAAAATATCGATTAACATACATAAAAAAAATACATACAACCGAACATAGTAACCTCGTCCTTTTTCGAAGTCGGTTAAAAAGAAAGTCAAAAACTACCATTTTCATGCCGTTTTCACCAGTTGATAGAATGATAATTCATGGGGAAGGTTTAGGTATAATTTGTCAAGGTTTTCATTTTATTATCGGGGCGGGACAACGTCTTCCGAGCCCGCTAGTTATCTGCCCGTAAAAGCCCCATGAAAGTCGGTCCAACCAATTAGGAGATAGTAGGATATTGCGGACAAAGTCTTGAGTAACAAAATAAAATAGTCTAAGTAACTTGTTATAAGGTGAGTTATTTGCCAGTGAAAGTCCCGTGAAAATCAGTTCAAGCATTACGGATATTCCACTGCGGTCAAAGTCGAATAAAAACCCTAAATGACTTTTTATGAGGTCTGCTATCTACCAGTGAATACCCCGTGAAAATCGGTCCAACCATTTTGGAAATAGCAATGCGGACGAAGCCGCGGACAAATAAAATAGAATATGTCAACCGCTATAATTTCGGCTATTTGGCAGTAAAAGTAAAATTCCCGTTAAAATAGGTCCAGCCGTTTTGGAGATTACCCGGAACAAACAAACAAACAGACAAAATATAATAATATAGAAATATAGACAAAGTATAAAAAAAATATTTTGGTCCTTTGTAGCCATATCCATTCATCAAAAAGTTGTTATTTTAATTGTACATACACAAACTTTATTTTTATAATACGTAATAGAGAACAAATAAAAAATTGGAAATAAAAGTAGTATAAACTTTTTGCATAGGAAAACAAAATAAACTTTGAAAATGTTTACGATAGAAACTTACCACGTTACCATGGCAACGTATATAATACTAACGCTAACGAAATCTCTCAAAATGTAGTCCGGTGAAGCTGTTAAGACCTTGCTAGGTCAATAGCGTAGTCAGTTCGAGGGAAAAAAAAAATATCTCCAAAGGAAAAAAGTGCCCGATTTTGAAACATTTTTCATTGGTGCTCTGCTTCTATTACTCTTAGCGTGATGATAAATAGCCTAAAGCCTTCCTCGATAAATGAGCTATCTAAAACCGAAGGATTTTCTCAAATTGGACTGGTAGTTCCTGAGATCATAGCGTTCAACCAAACAAACAAACTCTTCAGCTTTATATATTAGTATAGATTTATATTTCATGGAATTATCGTGCAAAGGCTTAATTTATTAGTCATCGGATCTACCACAAAATATGTCAGTCTGTTTACAATAATATGTATTTAACTATTTCATATTTCATAATTGATGAACTCGGACATAAGTTTAATATTTAATTTTCAATCATTTAAATGATAGCTACGGTCACATACTTATGAAACTATTTCGAAATAACGAAGGCTAACAACATAGTCGACTAACTATGTCGACTAGAGAAAGGAACTAACAGTCCAATCGAGCCGGGGGCGCGATTGACAATATCTGTATCTTCCATCGTGACGATCATGCACAAGATGACGGTAACGTGCTAAGCCATAGAGGAACACTAACTCTCATGTGCCGCTATAGGTGCTTCATGACAAATTTACAAGGTAATTAGTCTTGGCGTCTACTAAAAAATTATCTACTACCATACGCTTATTGGATTAACGTTTGTCTATACCTAATAACCCATAGAAAATGACATTAATGACTAGTTATATAAGGAGTCTAATCTAGTTTATATTTTTAATTAAAATGTAATTTCTAATAATCGCATGTTTTTATTAGTACATATGTTATTTTCTTATTCTATTTAATGACAATATCTATAAGCTATAAGGTAAGACAAGAACTAGCTAATTAATTATCCATACACTACAGCAGTAAGAGAGGTATAAAAAGCATGCGTCCTAAATTGTCATCCTGATATTCATGATCAAACTCAAATTAAAACTCAGTTCTATCACAGATAGATTTTTACTCGTAAGAATTAATTTCTAACGCCTCGCGTTTTTGTAAATTAAATCCCATAAGGCTCTCACAGTCCAAACCTCAATAGATTCTGCCACCACATGAAAAAAGATTATAAGGAAAAAATCGTCCTCAGCAAACAGACAAAAGTCTCTCTCTATCAAAATATTGAAAAGAGTAAAAAGTATATATTTTAAACATTGTAATTATTGTTATGAAATCTATATACTATACAATACTGAACGATATAATGATTCATGCAGGAAAAGTAGGTGTTTATATGAGTCAACAAATCGACCAGTACATAATTAATAAGCGACAAAATTATACGCAAGCACAAATTGCCCTCATCGAAGTAATATAAAACATGTTTTAATTATTTTAACCAAAAGGTCAATGGATCACTCCTTTTTTTTCGAACTGACTACGCCAAATTCCGTATCCCCCTAGGGGAACATGAGACAATACAAATTTTTAAGTATGAACGTAAAAGGCAAATTCAGAATATGTATCAGCCATAATCCAGCTTTAACAAAGCAACAACATTGCCGTCTTTGTATATATAATAATCAAAACCTTCCTGCGAGTAGATGTATATAAAAACGCATAGTTTAGTTTAAACTATGGCAAGTTCATAATATTCGGTATTTGCCTTCTTTAAGCAAATATTTGACCATTTCTGCTATCGCGTTCTAGTTCTATTATATATCTATACTAGTCTATACTAATATTATAAAGAGGTACAGTTTGTGAGTTTGTGACGTTGTAGGAGGTAACCTCAGGAACTACTGGTCTTCTAGTATTCCTTCAGTGTTATATAGCTCATTTATCGAGGAAGATTATAGGGTATATATCATCACGCTAAGACCAATAGGTGCGGAGCACCAATGAATAATGTTTCAAAATCGGGGTTTTTATTTTACCTCTTGAGAACTTCCGCTGCATGTTAGCGTTAGCCCAAAGTAAGTATTCCACTAGGGCAGAGGCTAGTAAATTATAATCATCATAGTAATTTTAATTGTAAAATGAATATATACACAATAAAGAAACATTTGAGTAATACTAACACAAAAACTTAATCTAATCTAAGAAAAATATATGAAAGTACATCGCGACAAATGAACGATAAGATACATACATAGACGGACTAGTTACACGAAATGTGCCAAAGGTACAATATTCAATCTTCGACAGGAGTCTGAATTTACAAGGGAATTTACAAGCAGTGTAACTTTTATGTTAACTCCGCTCTCTCTATGGCAATCACTTCGAAGGAAATATGTAAAAAGCGTTGTGGAGTTTAAAATACAAAACAAAAAGACTGTAAAACAATCGCCTTTGTTGAACACTATAACTTTAAGTATTTATAGCTGAAAAATTACATTACTTTATAAATGAGTCATTCAAACATAGCAAACAAAAACAATAAACTGTGGACACAGAATATCCGTTTAAAGAATCAACACAAGAGCTCGTTTGTCATATTGTAAACAATCTACTATTACATCAAACATTAACAAAACTTTATCAAACTACAGGCACCGTAATGTAATCCACTAAGAAAATCATTATGAAAAACTTATAAACTCTCCGTTATAAATTCACTTACGTGCGGTCAATGAAATAAAATTGTGGTAAGGTCAGACTAATATTGGCTAACTTATGTTCTGTGATTCTAATTTTTATATATTTATATATAAATTTCTTCTTTACGTATTTATGTCACTGAACTCCTCCTAAACGGCTGGACTGATTTTGATGAAATTTTGTGCGCTTGTTCCAGTGGATCCGAGAATGGTTTAGATTCACAGTTGGATCCGGTAGGTTGCGCTGTGGTTGAATTTTAGATTTTTTTTTATTATTAAGGCAGGACAACGTCCGCCCGTCCCGCTAGTATATGTAGAAGTTCAATTAAACATATTTTCTTAATAAGCTTCTATTTTTCGGAATATCACTCGCTTTAAAACTACACAAACTCACCTAGCATTACAATATAAATTGTAATCATTTTATGCACTAACTTTATTTAACAGCTAGCTGTGCCCGCGACTTCGTCTGCACGGAATAGTTACTTTGCGCTAACGCTAACCAGCAGCGAAAGCTCTCAAAAGGAAAACAAAACGATTTTGAAACATCCTTCATTGGTGCTCCGCTCCTATTGGTCTTAGCGTGAAGATATATAAGCCTTCCTCGATAAATGAGCTATCTAACACTGAAAGAATTTTTCAAATCGAACCAGTAGTTCCTGAGATTAGCGCGTTCAACCAAACAAACCTTCTCCAGCTTTATAATATTAATATAGTATAGATTAATTTAAACCTAAAGCCAAAAAAATATATAATCGGGCCACAAGAATATGCTTATACTATATTATTCTATTATCTTACTACATAAACAAACATACCACAGCTAAACACTTAAATGCATCACTTGAGAATTCTTCGAAACGTACATGCTTACACCGATTATCTTTACTAAGTTATTAGCAGTAATATCGAAACGCTTGCATCACACGTGAGAAACCGATCGCTACAAAGTTACAGTGAATTATAAAAACGTCTACGATAACTATACTTTTAAAATAAACCATGGCTTAGGCAAGCTAAATTAGTTTAGTTTAGAAATAAATCTTTACTGAGCTAAATGCAAATGGAAATTCGACAAATGTTGCCAATTTAGCTGACATACATGTATTCGATTTTCTTTACATGATTTAATTAATTTAGTCATTTCATCGTCGCTATAATGTTTTGTATGTTTTATGAAACACGTAAAAGAATTCCTTCAAGCAATCTCAAAGAAACTACGATGTCTCAATTATTATATTAAAACTCATCAATTCTCTGAAACTTTTTAATATTATTTTTATTTAACTTTAACTAATTAATTCGTTAGCTCATATTTTAATAAACTGATAAATCTTTATGTTTAACTATCATACTCATATAATAAGTAATCATACTATCATAAGTATAATTGAAGTAAATAAACCGATAACATTCTAAAATACTTTAGAGAGTAATTAATATAGATAATTATTGTCAATATTAAAGCCATTTTGAAACTAGTTCTGTATATTTTGTATTTAATTTGGTAATCAGAACACTATAACATTAGAACGTTTACAGAATGAGATACACACAGCAATGAGACATGAAATTTTAAGATGCAATTTTTCTTCATACATTTCGAGAGGTACGTAACGAATATTCGAGAAACGACCGGGGGATCAAGCAGAACAACAAATTACTTCGTTCACGCTCAACAAGTTACTTCCTCGATTCAAGCGCTGCTTTATTGCATGTAGATTGAAAAAGGTCTGAGAGAATAATGCATAGTATGGGGCTATCTTATATGACTTTATTAGAACACTAGCTGTACCCGCAGCTACGCATGCGTTTTTTTTTATTCGTATAAAGAATTATAAAATTGTGAGACCATGTACAATTGTAGAAATGCATTTTAAAATTAAAGTAATTGTAAGTAAGAGACGCACGCTACTTACATGTAACGTGTACATTAGATATATAAATACTAACAGGGTGCCAAATGAGGTTTCTCATCAGCAACATATTTGGAACCTTAACCCAGTAACTACATCAGTGCTCAAACTGTATAAGGAACTAATGAAACAATAACTTAAAATATTATTATAAAGATTTACATTTAATATACATTGCCATTATAATTAAGATTTTGTGATTATACAAAAAATAAACGTTTGTCTGTTCCGCAAGAAATTGTACTACGGAACTCTTTACGTAATACGTTTATAATCTAAGATCTTATTAGGAAGACCTCTGTATCATTAAAGTTATCACTAATTATAATGTCGAATTGTAAACAATAAGCTGATTCTTATTTCTCTAATCATTACATAGTATAAAACAAAGTACCCTACCGCGTCTGTCTGTCTGTTCGCGATAAACTCAAAAACTACTGAACGGATCTTTATGCGGTTTTCACCAGTGGATAAAGTGATTCACGAGGAACGTTTTGGTATATAATTTGTCCCTGATTTTTTTTATAATCAGGGCGGGACAACGTCTCCCGGGCCCGCTAGTTAAAAATAAAGAATGAGTTGAAATCTTGCTAAATTTAATTAAAATAAACGAAGTCGCGGGCACATGCTAGTATTTTATATAATAACAAGAGGTCGCGGCGGACGTTGGCGCGCCGTGATAATAAAAAAACCTTGACAAATTATACCTCAACCGTCCTTATGAATCACTTTATCTACTAGTGAAAACCGCATGAAAATCCGTTAAGTAGTCTTTGAGTTTATTGCGAACAGACAGACAGACAGACGTGGCAGAGTACTTTGTTTTGTTATTACAATTTTGTAGTGATAAGTTATTTCATAGAAATTTCATAATTTCAAGATTGCAATTCCGTAGTAGTAGGATAACGTAATCACGTAGAATAATAATATCTTTACCAAATTCGTGAAAAAAACTTAATCTCTCCGATTTAATTAGACCAAAGAATCCGTATGCTAAGTCACTAAGTACCAAATACGTATTATTAAAAAATCAAAACTATATTTCGCCAAAAACATAGCAACTATAAAATTAAACGAATTGGTAAACGAATATTATAATACCGTCCAAGTATTTTAATCAGAGATCCTAGGATACATATATGAATATCTTAAATTAATAAAGTGATATCTGAAAGTGAAGCTGATTAAGTACGTCATAAGGTAAACATACTTAACATAAGTACAATACAAAGTCTTTAGATGATATTAGTGTGTACTGTTGTCCCAGTAAGTAAATACATGATAGGGAAGACAGCGTCAAAACAAGACAAGATCGATAATGAACCACACAATAGAACCACGCGAGAATGGAACGTCTGATAAGACTATAAATGAAGCTAAAAACAATAAACTTATTTGTTCTTAACATTTTCTGTATCTCATTGACTCGTCTTCCATAACAAAACACCCTTTAAGGATAATCAGTTCATTCCATGACCTATGGGTCATTGCCATACCTACCAGTAGGCAAGGGAGTATAGAGATACTTGTGACAAAGTCTATATATATATATATAATGATAGACGTATGCCGTTGTATGTTGTATTACACAAAAAATACTGGAAAATTTACGATGAAATATCTTTCAAGTAGAACTTCTTTACGCATGCACGCTTGACTTAGGGAGTAAGCCGGTGACTGCGTGACGAGAGCGTTACGAAAACGTGTGATCGGGCGAGGCGAACGGAAGTTGAGAGGGAGATATAAATTAGTGAAGATAGAAAGAGAGGAAGTTACGTTTCGTATTATCAATGAAAACTCATAATAAATTTAAATATTTGTAGAAAAATAATATATACACATATAGATGGAGCTTTGTTGTGGGGGGCCGCAGCTGAGGTAGACACCATATTCCTACTACAAAAACGGGCAGTTCGAGCAATCTATGATTTGGGCCCTCGTGAATCATTAAAGACTAAGTTTCAGGAATTCGGTATTTTAACTCTGCCCTCTCAATATATTCTTGCGAATTTGATGTACGTCCGGAAAAACTCAGATAATCTAGATTTAGTAAAAGACCGACATAATGTAAATACCAGAAACCATAACAAACTGGTCACTCCATGTTTCAGGCTTACTAAGACCAGTAACAGTTTTTTAGGTAATAGTGTTAGATTTTATAACAAAGTCCCAAAACACATTACCGATTTGCCGGATAGTAGTTTCAAGTGTTATGTCAAGCGGGTCTTAATACATAAAGGTTATTACAGGGTGGATCAGTATGTGAACGATAGCGACGTCTGGAAGTGACGCCTCTCTCTGTGCAACCACTAAAAACGAATGTAGCTTTATGTGTCTATTGGTGTATTAATAAAAAAAATATATATGTTAGTTATTATGAAAACATAAACCAGATCGAGTTTCTTGCCGGTTCTTCTCGATGACTGGGTTGTTTTCCGAACCGGTGGTAGTTTTGACGTTCATAAGTGCCTTCTCAGGGCCTAAATTGAATAAAGAGTATTTTGATTTGATTTGATTTGATAAAGAAGTTTTACTTCAATAGTGTGGTCTAAAGCACACTCATTTTTTTAGGTTTTTTATATATTACGCACTTGAGCCTTATCGAAAAAATCGTATAAATATTAACATGTAATCTATACATATAATAAAAATGAAGTGTCTGTATGTAATATCAAAACAAAATTTTTGACTGCATGGGTATGAAAGTATACACAATCTGATAACAAAAATGCCATTTTTAAAATTTTTGTCGGTCTGTCTGCAAAGGTATTAAAGTTTAAAGAAACTACAATTTTTGTAAGCACTACGCGTTTTGCGATGTGTGAAGTAGTACGCATGCGCAGGAGAGAAGTAAAAAGACAACATTGATTACAAAAGTATATTTTTCCTTTCATTTTTTTTACGTTTTATGCTTCGTATATAAAATACTAGCTTCTGCTCGCGACTTTATCCGTTACTTTGGGCAAACGCTAACACGCAGCGGAAGCTCTCAATAAGGAAAACAATCCCGATTTTGAAACATTCTTCTTTGGTGCTCCGCTCCTATTGGTCTTAGTGTGATATATAGCCTAAAGCCTCTCTCGATAAACGAGCAATCTAACTCTGAAAGAAATCTGACTGACAGAAATTTTTCAAATCGGACCGGTAGTTCCTGAGATTAGCTCGTTCAACCAAACAAACCCTCCAACTTTATAATATTAGTATAGATATTGTTAAGATAGTAAACTACGCAGACAGTGCCTTTTAATAATCCTGCATTCAATTCAAAATAGCTGTTACGGATAAAGGGCGCAAGTTAAAATAATAGGTATAGTTGTACAAGGAAAGCCGAAACATATCTAAACTGATCTTCACTAGAGTAGCAGTTCTTTCTGAGGTTAGTAATAAATATCTATAGGCCATAATAACAACTTACCATAAGGTGGACAGCATGCCCTTACATTAATTTCATTACACGAGTTTAGACGTTATATTGCAAAATGAGCTAAATCCAAATTTAATCGCTCATATTACATGTTTATTTTTTTAAGATTTCCAGTTGTTATACGCCAAAAACGAAGATCAAATTTTGCCGCTTTCGAGGTCTTAGTTTTTTTTTATTTTTTATGACCATCATATTTTACATCACAGATCTTCAAAAATAACGTAAAATATTAGGAACGGCTAAAATTGGATTTCGTTTATTTTGAAATGTAACGACACACATATGTATCGATTTACTTGTTCCTAATATTAGTTAGCAGTACTAGCATTTTCAAAGAATGCAACTCTGATAAAAACCTACCCGTACCACTATACGCTAAAAAATGTCAGGGTTAGTATAAGATCTTGAAAACTTGGAGTAAATAGTTTAAGGTTACAATCGTGAGGGAGAGAAATTAGTCGATTAATTGCTTAGAAATGAGAGGGGGGGAAGTTCAGTTTTCTTATATACATTCCGTATTGCCTTCATCAAATCATAAGTGACCCCACGTTCACTTCATGACGTTGACCGAGGTCAAACTTGTATCAAAATATGATGAGTTAGTACAAAAAAGTACGATGTGTTAATCTTCATTAATATATCATGTAAGATTGCTTATCTTTGTAAAATATATATACATACTTATAAAATAGAATGTTTCTTTGTTTGCCTCTTATATATTCTTGTACTATTTTTCCGATTGCGATGAAAATTTGTTGATTTATTATGCGTACGTGAGATAAGATTTTTGATTCAGTGCCACAAATTTACAATAGGTAACGCGCCAGCCTTTTGACGTGATAACGTTTTATAAATCGCTGAACGCCGGCTGCACGCACGAAAAAGCACGACTCATTGTCACGTTCCGCCTGAGCCGAGCGTGCAAGTGAGAGTGCGGAACAAGCGATAGAGAGGCGCGATCGACCTAAGCGTTCGGCTTGTGGCGCATCTATCATATAAGTATAAAATAATTCAATTGTATTCATAAAAGAATGCAATTTCTTATCATGTTATCACGTAAAATGTGAGCAATGCCAAGAGCAAAGGTTAGTTTTAAATATAAAACAATAACTATAACGAATAATCGAAAACTTCAAACAAGACACTTTGGTACAATTTAATAATGTTTCTTTTTTACCAATAATTACATAACCGTAACCTACTTCGTTGCAGATTAGTTGCGAATAATTTATGACGCGTTATTTGTATGAAACGTTCCTACAACAACATCAACCCAAATTTACAATAACAAGATTGGTGCGAAATTAGTTTCTGCCACGCAATTCTCACCTTACGTAACTCGAAGCCAAGTAGGTCACAAATCAAAATATTCACCGATTCAATTAAATAATTATATAACTGTATATTCAACCATATAAGTACTCACCTCCTTCGACAGCTTTGTGGCGAACATATAGTCCCCTTTAATTTGAAAATCCCTCGCTTCCTCGAATAGGACATCCGCATTGATCAGATCAGTGGGATCGCTTGCACTGAACACTGTGCTAGTACCGTCCGGCTTCCATCGCTCGACGTAGAACACTTTCGAGAATCCCGGTCCCGATGACCAGAAGAACGTTTTCACGTAACTTTGGATCATTTTAAACGTTTTCCCGCCGTCGAGAGTTAGATAAAGCTAAAATAAAATATATCATGTTAAAATTCTGACAGATTCTATTCATACTCAATCAAACTCAATCCAACAATGAATATACTATTGATTGAAGAATAATTTTATATAGGGGTTTGTATGTATAGATATTTTATGGTCTGTACATTTTTTATTTAATCGTATGGGTAGATAGATCGATAGAGGAGCCATATTTTATTGTCGTCGATTGATTACTCGCTTGTCGGTACGAAGTTCAATTTATGAGGAACAGTGCAACGACCAAACACTTGTAACATTTTAACACCAATAAAATAAACCAGCATCATTATAGATATGGCTACCACTAAAACAGCATTGCTTGAGATGTTGTGTTCTGATTCAAAGAGTGTAGTTGGCAACATATACTAACACAAGTCTGTCAGCCTCAGCCTTCAAGACCAGAAACCTATTATAATTGACTCCAGAGCTGCGGTTCCCGTCTTATATATATAACCATAATCATAGTTTGGAGTGGACATTTAACATCAGGTGGAAATTTAAAAAAATCCCAAGTTGTCATCCGTGAGATATATTTTTAAGACCGTTTCGTTGGGCAAAGAAAATGACGAAGATTCAAATGAATACCATAAATAACTAGCCTAGAACCTTCTACGAAAAATTGCGCATCTAATAGACATGATCATATGACACTACGTTCAGTAGTTTGACGTGAATGAGCCTCAAACGTAATGTATTTTCATTACCAAATATATTACTATATAAAGTAAATTTTCAAAAAAAAGTATTAACCGACTTCAATATCAATCAAAAACCCATAAGGCACTAAAAAGCGGAAAATAAATAGTTTATCAAATTAACCAAATTAAATAAAACATATGAATATGTGTGCTACATAGAGATGTATTGGAAATCGGTGCCAACCGAAATTTCAAATTTGTTCCAGGTAGAAAAGTATTACAGAGACGCGAGAGTGAACTTAAACTTTTTGTACCTTTGAAGATGATACGATTTTCAGTTGGCACCGACTTCTAATATATCTCTAGGTAGCACACATATTCATATGTTTTATTTAATTTGGTTAATTTGATAAACTATTTATTTTCCGCATTTTAGTGCCTTATGGGCTTTTGATTGATATTGAAGTCGGTTAATATTTTTTTTTGAAAATTTACTTTATTTTTCCATTTTTTGTGTACATAAATATATTTTATTAGCAGTGCCCGCGAACTCCGTGCCGCCTTAAGTATATTAAAATATGCGCATTTTTGCGGTATGGTATGCGATATGATTTCAATTGGTTGTACAATAAGTAACGTTTGGTACGAACGCAACCTTATCGATAATCCGCGATAGTTTCTACCACCAACTCGGCTACCATCGCTTCACATATAATACACCTTAAGTAATGTAATTACAATGCTTGCGTCATGTTGCAACACAGCAACGAACATAAGCACAAAAGGCTCCTAAGAATTGAAGAGTTTTTTTTTATAATATTGGTGGCAAACGAACATACGGGTCACCTGATGGTAAGTGATCACGGCCGCCCATGGACACATGCGACACGAGAGGAAACACAGATGCGTTGCCGGCCCTTAAGAAAGGAGTAGGCTCGTTTCTTGAAAGTTTTCTTACTTTGTCACGGATCCCATAATCAGAACCTAACCAAATTCTCATCAAACTACCCTTGAAGTACATCCTTTCCAATAAAAAATGAATCATCGAAATCGGTTAGCGTGATATTGAGTTATTCGTCTATTTGTCGTTTACATAATTAATGCAAATTTAAAACTTATACGGTTTTGCACTGGGTGCCGTTGTCGGAACTGGACCAAATTGAAATGGGACCACACGGGAAGTACCAGCTTTCAAATAAAAAAAAGAATAATCAAAATCGGTTCACCCAGTCCACAGTTATGAGGTAACAAATATAAAAAAAAAATTAAAAAAATACAGTCGAATTGATAACCTCCTCCTTTTTTTGAAGTCTGTTAAAAATAGATAAAAAATAAAGGCGACAATTAGTAGGCACATTTAAATTTCTACATCTAGTATTTTTATACTAAAAACAATAAGATATTAAACAAAATTAAGAGAATTATAAGTGAACAGTATCTTCTGAAACATGGTATAAGTAATAGATACTTTCACCACATTATGAACAAACAAAAAGGAAGTAAGTTTGTCTGATATGCTTAGTAATATTCAGTGACTAATCGATAAATTGACGCCATCCTGCGAGTAAAAGGCTACATCATTCGAGAATCATTTATTTTAAGACTATTTTAACGAATATATCAACCATACTTTATCATATAATTTTAGGATCACATAATATACCTAGAAGTAAATCGTAAGGATCAGTGACAAAGATACAAACTGGATTGATCTTACTTAACTAAATTAGTGCATTACTATATTTAGTACAGTGCAAAACTTTAAAGGTGACTGGGAATGAGCTTGTCCTGGGCATAAAAATACATTTTCACACTTCAGTTGACTTTCTTTGTCTTATGTTGAAATGTCAAGGTCAGTCAACCTATTTATAAGGAATTCTCTTCGAGTCCAGTGACAGTTCAAAGTTATTTGTTTCGTTATAGGCCACCGCCAAACATTTAAAAACATTATTCTATTAACGAACGACAACTTTGAGGAAAATTAATCACAAAACAATGGGGACTATTTACGTACTTAATTAGCTTACCTACTCAAGCTCCTACCAACTACCTAATAAATGCGTATTATTTCATTCTATTAATAATATACATCTGTCAATATACAACCCAACGCCCTTAAACAAATATACGTAACTTCAATATAAGGAAAATGCAACGAAAATAATTATAACTTTAGTCACAAAATGAAAAAAGATTAGGTACGTCTATCAACACTCGAAATAATTAGAGGTCCAAGTACGAGCTAAAAAAGACAATCGTGAACACAAAAATGTATATTACCCGGAAACTAATATTTGTCGAAATCATAACAATATGTAAAAGAGATGATAATAGTTATTTTTAATGAGAATTAAATAAATACTAAGAGTTAACAAAATTTCACCCTGCCCTTTCCGTACACAAAATTAAACAGTTTGTAATGAAAAAATAATATATACTACTAATAAAAAGGGTGTGTACGTTTCCGTACGTACGTTACGTACGTGAAGACTAGCCTCTGCCCGCGACTTCGTCCGCGTGGAATAGTTACTTTGGGTTAACGCTAACACGCAGCGGAAAGTCTCAAGAGGAAAAAATACCCCGATTTTGAAACATTCTTCATTGGTGCTCCGCTCCTATGGGTCTTAGCGTGATGATATATAGCCTATAACCTTCCCCGATAAATGAGCTATATAACATTGAAAGAATTTTTCAAATCGGACCAATAGTTCCTGAGATTATCCCCTACAACGTCACAAACCTCTTTATAATATTAGTATAGATAATATCTAGAACCATCGATCCAGCTCTGGTTTCTTTTCGTACCTAAAGAGATGCTTTTTTTAATGCGAAAAAAGTTGGCATCTGTTATTCGGTAATATATGTAATGCATACCTTGTCGTGACTCGTTCATATACCGTTAAAACGAAGCGAGATGAATACCCGCTTTTTACCTATTACACTACAACTAATTTTGAAATAGTATATATGGAAAACTTACTTTTCTATTAGTGTCGACTTTATCCAATATAACAAATTTGTCAGGGTATTCTTCATCGAATGCCAGCTCGCTAGGGGAGAACGACAAATCTGATCGACGGATGTGTACTCCATTGTCGCTCGTATAGTATAACTTTTTGTTCGCCGAATCGACAAACACACACTAAAAAATAGAACATTATTAAAAGATCGGATATAATATCGATCTGGGCGATAATCATTATTATTAGATATCGTACGTACTTTGTCGACTGATAATTCGAATCAAACTTTAAGCGTATAATTGTATTGTGATCAATGGTTTTTTTTTCTGTTGGCGTATAATGAATATATGTATAATACTACTCCCATACCTACACCAAGCTTAATTACTTGTCGCGCTAAAATTACCGTAAAATATCACTCCGATAAAGGCGCTGATCGAACTTTCCCACAATTGTGTCATTCCAATACCTCCGAATGAGAGTTCACTAAACTGCTTTGATATGCGTAAAAACCGCCGCTCTAGTTATCGTGCTGTCTCTGTCGTTACGCAGTTCGTAACGCCTTTTTTTCTTTTTTTTTAACATGGGGAAACTCTACGGATTCCCACCCTAGCCGGGCAGCTGAGGGTGACGTATGTCCGACTTGCACGGACTAAAACGCCATGGTGCCTTCAATCACCGCCGGGGAGCAGGTGCCGAACTGGCACTGCGTCTACTCCCCAGCAGGTGTCGGCTTCTCATCAGGGGCCTCGTCGCGGTCGAGGGGTCAGAATAGTAGAGCCTCAGGGGAAGGCGAGAATTGCCCTCCCCGACGATCGTGGGGGTCATACTATTTTCTCACACCTGCATTTATTGCAACCATACACAAAACTTCGTGGCGGTACACGCAATATGGGAGTAGCATAAAAAAGTGAATGTTTGATAGATAAACACCAACGTCGTTAAACCATTTACCATGAAAGTTTGCACACCTATGTTATTATGAAGAAGGCTTTATCCATTTTACTATAACTCATCAGTAAGTGGCGTTACAACACATGAATTTTTGTTTCGTTCAATCCTTAGCCATAATAAACATTTATAAGTAGTAATTTGAACATATAGAATATTTACGCAATATACATTTCTATATAACTCATTTATTTATTTATTAGAACTAATAGTTAATATAACAGACAACATTAGCAACATATAATATCAATAATGAGAATATCGCTCAGCTTGTGTATAGAAAGACTTCAATTTAAAATCATTGTTATTATCGATTTCCATTGCTACGAATAGAATACGTTACGTTTCTAAAAGATTCTGTTTCATTATATTAAGTGACGAACATACCCAAACGTGCTTTCTGTACAAAAACACACAAAAATTGTGAACAAGCACGACACTACACACTTACGTAGTTCATTCTAGTCAATTTCCGCTCCCATTTCTATATACCAATAAATTAACAATGCCAGGAAAGTCAATGATAGTTATTTAAATATATAATTATAAAGTTCATATTACACTACTCGGCGATCGCTATAAAATGAAATCAATAAAACTGCCACTTAGTTTCAATAAGAAAAATTATATGAACCTAACTCTTATAATGTGTAGTTCTAATAATACTGACACAATGCACAGGCGATCATTGAAAATGTCTTATTAGAGGTGAGTATACGAGTTAAAATCCAGTTATCATAAATTTTATTCCAACCACTAAGTGATTTTTGGCTACGTGAAAATTGAGTCAGTAGTTACAAAGAATTAGAACATATTCATTTCATTTACAAATAAAATTAATACAATTAAACATTTAAAAGAATTCATTCTTATCTAGCTAAACCACCTAGTTGGTAGAATAATATTGATGACCATTAGGGTATAAGCGAGTTGTGTTTTTTAACCTGGGTAATTACCCATAAGGCTATGCCATAATGAGGATTATCTTCATCACTGAATGAATGAAATGAACTCCACGTGTAATTCGAAATGATATCAATTGATGTAATACCATTGTACTCACATTGCATTAGAAGTCGGAATATTAAGTATAAATTCTTCATACTCAAAGATAACCTAAGACTTTTCCAATTTTTAATGATTACTAAGTTTCTTGAAATAAAATTTTGATAGCTTGAAGAATAATTAATTGTAATATTATTCATTATACTAAATTGTTTTAAAAAGTCAAGATAAGAAATTTCCAGAATTATTACATACAAAAACGTATGTTGTTATGTATGTCTGTCAGTAAACTCCAATACCATGCCATTTGATAGATCATGATTATGTCTTAAGACAGTATAGTCTTAAATGATAGAGAAGATTCCTGTATTATCTATTTTGATGTAATTCATCACAAGTAGTGTTGCATCAACTTATACAGTATTCAATGGGTAGCCATGACAATTAGGAGACCTATAGATATTTGATAACAGAGCATATTAACACAATATCTATTTTTCTATTACTTAACAAATTGTTATTAAAAAAAAAACAAATGCCTGCAACAGGACACTGTGAACACATCTAGTGGGTGAAATTCAGAACAGAACTTTTTCATTTAACCTAATTATTTACTAACATTGTTTCATTTAATACCAGTTGCTAATGACTTTCCTGATAGTATTATAATATTATCACTTGATATTCAACACTTCAATGATAGAGGAATAGGAAATAAGGGTATTAATAGTGTATGTACTTTATTTTGTACTGTGATTATTAGAACATATTTGTAAAATCATTTCATGATTTAAACATTTCTCTGATAATTTAATTTAAATACACATTTTACTGAATTAATCAGCATATTGTTTTGTACTGAGTCGTGTAAAAAGTTATCAAACTTCTTATAGATCTTGTTTAAATACTTTTTATAATAGGCACACATATTATCATGTCTCATGTAATTGTATATCAAAAAATAAACTGTGACTTGTAAATAGACATTTTAATTTGATTAAATAGATAGTGTACAGTTTCATTATTTTATGATTCAATTATAAATAAAAATAATACACTATATATCTATAGTAATAAATCGAAGATAGTAATAGTATGTCATTTTATTTGCATTTATTTTTCTATTATAGTTTTCATATTTTATATTATTATAATGGTTTATTGATACCCAAAAGATACCAACTTTATTAATTTAAGTCAATGTACACCGATTTACGTGATACAAAATCCTAAAGCTGTGCAAGCGAATTCTGTTACCACAGTCACCAACAATGAACAAAAATCAGTGAGTAATTAAGCTGAAAAGTTTGTAAGAAAAAAATGGCACAATATTATGCGTATTTGGAAGTACTGGGAAAACTCTAAAACCACGAATCCTGAAAAAAAAAAAAAACCAAAAATGCAGTCCTCGGGAATAGTCCAAAGTTAGCTAGTTTTCTGTTACATAAAAATGACAATATAGCTAACAAACCATAATCTTGAAGAACTTCGTTTTTAACCGGAAGGTAGTGCAGTGCCGCTCAAGCAGAAACTATAAATAGCCTACCAAAGCTAAAGCCTACAGAAAAATTGTAAGACTTAAAGATCCCATCAGACTTCTTAACTATATAATAATAACCATAAATTCAGAGGTACAACAAACTAATCCCAAGGAGGGTTGATGTCAGGCAGGCGGCCGATCATAAAAATTAAGGCAAATCATATACCACAACATGACAAACATGTTGTTCCGACCCTACTTATGTGGGATAAGGGTAAGAAGAAGAAGAAGAAGAAGTAAATCAAAGAGATTGTTTTGTTCTTGTTTAAATTATTTGCATCCACTAATACATACTACTAGCACTTACTTTAATTATTTTTTTGCATTCTTGTATGTTTGTTGGCAAAGAAAATATAATAAGAAGGAATTAATTAATAGTGTAGACGGGCTGTGTATCATAGTCTGGTATTGGCGGCTGAGGGTAGGCAACAAGAGCTAAAGTTTGGGTTTTTATAAAAAATCAAATTCTTTATACTTGTGTATAAAAAGTTATCTATCTTTATATAAAATTGACATCAATGTTTTTCTGTCATACTATATTAAACTATTTTTGTACTATATATTCATATTATATTTCATGAATACTTACATATTCAGCATATTTCGGATAGTTGAAGAATTTATCTACTTGTGCGTAACCACTATCCGGGGTATCTCCAAGTCGGAAGTCTTCAGTTTTATTTACAAAGCTCTTTCCATAATCATATGAGATAAAAAGAGCTGATGGTGATGGTCCTGCATTGTTCCTTGGGGTTGAATCTCGAGCTAAGCAGATGATTACATTGGACCAGTCACCGACCCAATGCACCATCAGCTGCTGGTGGCTGTCATTTAGATGTGTAGTCTGTAAGTTTTGTACTAAGTTATACATTATAAATTTACACAATTAGGTATGTTTAACTCTTTTACTTTTATTAGATACACTTTTATTATATCTTTCAAACCTTATTGTGTGTAAATATTTAAGTAGCGTATTTCCTTTTTAACATGGTAACGTAATAAGTAATTATTTCAATCCATATATTTTTAATCATTTCTTTTCAAGCTAAACTTGAAACCCTTGTCAAAGTATAGAGCAAAGTTAAGTTTAGGTTCTCAGAAGGTACTTATAATATCAGAGTTTACATAAAAATATTTAAAAAAAAAAGTAGGACTTGTCATTATTATTTCTTCACACCCATAGAGAAATTAGATTTTATTTTATATAGTAAAATTATGAATTTTTCATATTTTAATCTGAGAAAATTATTACTTTAAAGTATGTATAATTAATACTATCACTCCTAAAGTGTGTAGATAACAGCAATATTCCACAATATTTCCACAATTAAATATGAAATCACCACACAATGAAAGGTTCAAATATATACCTTAAAAAATTATAAAACCATGTACCTAACATACTATGCACAGAAAAATACCTAGTCATAAATATTTACTAATTATAATTAGTGTTCTGTGTAAACAACTAAATATAAACAAAGAGAATACAGGTATAACCTTGAAGAAAATCAACAATGACATTTCTAATTCTTTATCATATAATGATAAGAATAATAGGAAAATATTAAAATAACATAAGCATATCATACGAAATACGTAAGATACAAATGTTGCACTTATAAAACGGGAGTGTTTTTAATTAATCAATTGTTAAATTTACCCATGTACTGATATTCCTTTGTAGAGGTATTGTCGGTAATGTAGTCGTATCTCTTTTTCTCCTTTCCAACGTAGGACTTTCGCTTTCCACATTTCTGTTGATTACAGTTAGTTTTCCACCGCTCTTCGTCGTATCTTCGTTAACATATAAACTTTTCCCTTTATTTGCATATAGTTGCACGCTAACTACGAATGAAGTCAATGTCACTAGGATAATAAAATATGTATAAAGCCTAAATAAAAACATTTTGATCACTGCATCTCCAAACACAACCAAACGTAAACAAGATTTAGACAATACTGATCAAATTATCGGACACGGCTCTGAATCGGTGCAGACTGTAAAAAGAAGTACAATTAATTTTGACATTGACATTTAATTGGTAGTGTTTTCATCGTAAAAAGAATCTATGATCTATGGTTTATATTTTTTTTATATGAAAATAAGCTTATAAAGTTATTACACGAAGCATTTCACCAAGTTCATACTATAAAATTATATTGTCACATTTATTTTTATACAGGTCCATACTCTGGGTCCATACTTCGCATTTGTACTGTACTTCAGCACTAATTAGAGGCACTATGCCAAAAATTCGATACGTACGAATGTATATTTATATATTCTATTTATATTGTATTTTTTTTTTATCTACGTTCTACTACTACTACGTTCTATCAATTTGCGTATCATGTAAATAAGATGGGTAGGTACCTACTATAAGCATTTGTGGCGCCTTTTTTTCCGAACTGACTAAGCCATTGGCTGGACAGATCTTTATAGCTTTACCAGGCTACATTTTATAGCGCCTCGATGGTATTATTTATGTACTGGGCTTTGACAAAAGAAATGAATCAAAACTACTTGCCAAAAATGTTTTATGCTTTTTTTTAATTATACTCTCCTAAAGTAAAGTCATACTAGAAATCCGGATTTTTTGGAAGAAGTTTTTGGAATTGAACAAATTTAGAATAAATATCAAACATAGCATTTTATAACTCTGTATAAAACTAAATTCAAATTGAAAAATAAAAATCATTTACAAAACCGGAAGAAAGCATTTCAAAACAAAATGTTAATACCATGTCCAATCGCTTTCTAATTCTTATTTATTTTAAAATACAGCCTAAAGTATACCTGTAATACACTACAATTTTTATAATGGGCTTTAAGGAGATACATTGATTAATATACGTATACATATATCACACCTCACTACCGTCTGACGCTTGTTTAAGTCGATTGAATTGCCAGATATTGCATTAAAATGCATATTATAAGTGCGATATTAATATGTATCATCTTGTATAAATGTGTGTAAGGTCTAAAAATAATTTAAGGTTAGTAATATTAAAACATATAATAAAAATAAATAAGTATACATCTGAATAAGAGTATTAGTTCCTACTAATATTCTTAATAAACAACAATTTTGGGAGAAGAAAAGTATATAATTTCATAAGTAACAAAATATGCACTTATAATTATACATTTTTTAAAGATTTATATAATACTACGATTCGATTGACTTTATACGCCGTATGTTAATGACAACTAGAGGTTGACCTTGCATTATCCTATAAATATGTAAGCGTTGCGCGTTCTCCACCCTCTATCTCAGAAACCACGAAAGAAAGAGAAGCGTGTTTATTCCATGCTCAGAAATGGTTAAATTGATTAAAAAACTTGCTGACCCGGCGCACTTCGTTCCACTTAATAGTCATTAAGTTCATAGTATTAAGTTGAGTTTTTTATTAGGATAATAAAAATAAATTTAGAAAAATCAAGTATTTTAAGGACGTGCCAGCAAGACATTTACTTTATTGATCATGTATTTTTGTGCATAGGTTGCACTCTTCAGTGAGGCACCTTGTGATATGTTTCTATTTGTTTTGTTATCAGGCGCAAGAACAAATAATGCAGATGATTTTCCGATCCGTGAACATGCCACGT
The DNA here is from genome assembly GCA_036509395.1 of Antheraea yamamai. Classification (NCBI taxonomy): domain Eukaryota; kingdom Metazoa; phylum Arthropoda; class Insecta; order Lepidoptera; family Saturniidae; genus Antheraea; species Antheraea yamamai. Next base: position 13,853,814 of record AP028441.1, read on the forward strand.
AAACTGACCATGAGAAAAACATGCATTTTCTACATTCAGATCACAAACATTTAAGGATTGACCATGTGATCTTTTAATCGTCATGGCGAATGCAAGACGAATCGGAAATTGAAGTCGTTTAAACTCAAACAGTATATCCGTTGGGATTACTGAATCCTCGGAATGAGGACTTACTCTCCTTTGAATTTGTCACACCACCTGGATGGGTGGATGTCTTCCGCGGTGAGATTTTCAAAGTCATTTCTGTGTCGTACTTCGACCCTGTGGAATCGACTCCCAGCAGGGTGGTTTCCAAACAATTACGACTTACAAGCCTTCAAAAAACGAACGTACACTTCTTTAAAAAGCCGGCAACGCACTTGCGACTCCCCTGGTGTTGCTAGTGTCTATGGACGGCGGTGATCAATTACCACCAGGTGACCGGTAATAAAATATCTGAATTTATGAAATGAAACTTTATAGTAGTTTATATATTGGTAGTTACGCTGCCACATCTAGTTAAAAGTTCAATACCCTTGCTATTGCAATATACAGGTTTTGATTATGGCTACACCATTTCCTACAGGCAAAATTCCTGGGTTCTGATTCAAGTGCTGAAATTGAAGGGCCTGGAGTTGCGTCACCATTGCTACTGCCAGAACCACGTTATAGTGGTGCCTGTGGCGAGCGTTAAAAGTTTTTTAATGGAACTCTGGTGTCCCTATCTTACATTTTAATTGGAATAATATTTTATATTGTGGAACCAGTAATTACAGAATTTTCAGATTTGGGGTTTGGTCGCCATTTATTTGTTACTTTAGAGAAAATCATGTCTCCTAATTTTAATGATGGCTGCTCTATACCTCCTCTCTTCTTCCTAATCCTAATATTTTCTATCTTTTTTTATTTTCTTATCTTCATATTTTTTATGATATTTAACTAATTGTTGTTTAGAAAAATTGTCGAAATCAAATTGAAATTCGTTATGATACTAATGAAAAACTGCTATTTTATTCACTTTTGTAATGTAAGATGGGTATGCCATTAAATTCCAGCTTTGGCAGAATTTACGGTATAGGTGGAATCTGTTTCTGAGCTAACTAAATATTTGAATAGTTCCTTGACTATGTATATATCTGTTATAGATATGGGTCTAACCGTTGAAATTGTTTCAGAGCCAGTAATAGTTATCGTTTTAGAATCGTCGGTGGTACGAAGTCTTATCAGAGTGGCAATACTTTCAGTTACTTCCAGCAAATATTCATTTTTGATCATTATTAACTAACATGATCATACTCGAAGATAATGAACATCTCCGGGATTATTGTCGCCTGTCAGTATTCGTATTTTGCTTACCGTTCCTATGTACTATACCCAGGGTTTTTTGTGGGCACGCGAGGGCACGCAATGGCTAAAAGTGAATTACCAAAATATCGAAAAATTGGCAAAAAAAAAAAACTGAAAAACTTATGCCCTCCAATTTTTAAAAATTTGCGTGCCTCATAAAAAGAAGTGACAAAAAAGCCTGACTATATCTAAATTATACTCTAGCAGTAACCGCCACCGTGTGAGTTTGCTATTAGTTTCTTGAAGGCTATTAAGCCAATTGAAAGGTTTATAACGATTATAGGTCTGTAACGATTATAAATTTCCCACGATAGAAAAAAAAACGGGCCAAACTATTGCGAGTAACTCATTTTCAGTAACACTATAGTGAGTTTCAGTACAATTAGATGTATGACTAGCATAAGGTACAAGTTTGTCCTGACCAACTGTGCCTTATGATAGCATGACGTCTAGGCAGCGTTCGGAACCGTACGATAATTATCGTACACATACGATAATTTTGTGCCTACGTAGGATGTACGATAGCATATTATTATCGTACGCAGATTGTACGATAATTTCTATCATGATGCAAAATTTGAGAATTTATATTATTTCACTCATGCGTTGATAGTCTAAATCGCAGTAGCATGATTTTATTTTGTCCAATAAAATTTTGGGAAAATACCGGGAAATACAAGTTCTTTATTCCTATTGGTCCTTACGATCCGCTCTACTAAGTTTCACCACTGCCGATACTGTAACTTTATCCAGCGCCTGCTGTACACGCTTTCTTATTGGTTAGTATAGCATCTACCAATGCGAACAAGAGAATATAAGTTCGATATTTCGATATTTCGATTATGTTCACACTTCATATGTATCGTATATTTTGTATAGAAAAGTTGGCAGTTATTTCGTTATATTATTATGATTATATGTCTGTATTCGCTCTGACAAACGGAATTATTCAAATTAAGTGAAGAAAGAAGTAATTTTCTAGAGCAGCAAAATTTTGATTACACACTCGGAGTAATTGTTATCATTGGCAAGTAGGTATATTTATCAAATACATTTTTTCAGTGGCTGTATATTTTCTGTAACTTACTAACTTATTAATTATTTTTTATCTGTGCAATGAAGAATGAGTCCTACATGCAAAGTAGATAGTACGAGCAGTCAACTAACTGAATCAGACTTGGATATCACACCTCCCAGAAAAATAACCAAGATCAACAAGCATCGCCAGCAAAAATTCAGAGACGCCTGGCTTAAAAATAATGATTACAAGGAATGGCTTAGTAAAGTGCCTGACGACCAATACAAAGCTAAATGCCGTACATGCAATGTAATAATGAATGCAGAGTTGACTGTGATAAAAAATCACATGACATCGAAAACTCATCTTCGAAAGCCTTTAGCATCTCAACAGTCAATTTCTACTTTTATAAAAAAAACTGACGAAATCAGCACGAAAGCCAAAGCAACTCAAGCACTTGAATTAAAGTTATGTGGTTTTCTAGCCGAACATAATATATCCTTCACCACTTTAGATCATTTGACAACACTATTGAAAAGTTCTGTGCCTGACTCTGAAATTGTTAAGAACATGCAGATGAAATCGACGAAAGGAACTGCGATAATAAAAAATGTCATTGCTGAGGCCGAAAAAGAACATCTGCAAAAAAAATTGCAGATCAATCGGTTCAGTGTTTTAATTGACGAATCAACCGATATTGGGGGCATACAAACGATGTGCATCATTGTGAGGTAAAAAATAATAATCATATTTCACTGCTTTTACGGATAATAATTATCTATTATGTGTTTTTATATTTTAAATTTTTTAAAACAGGTTTTTTGACGCTGAAGAGGGTCGAGTGGTCAGCAAGTTTTGGGATCTCTGTCAAATTTTCGAGCAAGATTCGGAGGTGGAGAGTGCTACGGCAGAATATTTGTTCGGACTAGTAATGAAGTCCTTTGAAGATTACGAGATTCCATTAGAGAACATCATTGGATTCGCGTCGGATGGAGCCAGTACAATGATGGGAAAAGATAACTCGGTAGCTTCAAGATTTCTCGAAAAATGCCCTGGCATTTACATTTTCAAGTGTATATGCCACTCATTGCATCTTTGTGCCAGCAATGCATGTAAAAAATTACCAAGAAGTTGTGAAGATCTGGCTCGTAATGTCTATGGTGAATTTAAAAACAGCGCTAAACGACAGCACTTGTTCAAAAAGTTCCAAACATTTTTAGACATTGATGTTCACAAAATTCTCCGCCCAGCACAAACGCGTTGGTTATCTTTAAAAGCGGTCGTTTCGAGGATAATTGAACAGTGGCCTGCACTCGAATTATACTTTAGAGACCAAATGCTAACTATTCGATTATAATCTGTTGAACAGATTGTCCAGGCTCTCAGCAATCCAATCATCAAACTATTTTATCTTTTTCTGGACTTTATACTACCTAAATTTACTAAACTAAATGAACTCTTTCAGTCATCGTCGGTAGTTGTTACAAGCCTCCATGATAAAATGTGTAAAAGCTATCAAGAAATTTTAGAAACGTACATGTCCAGAGATTATATTTATCGGACCAATTTAAGTGAACTAGACCCATGCAATAAGTCGCATCGTTTACGTCCGGAAAATATGTACTTCGGAGTTGAAGTCAGAAAAATGCTAGATCAGGTCGAAATTCGCAATAATGAAAAATTAAAATCAGATTTCGCAACGACTTGTACCGATTTTCTAATTGAAGGCTGTAAAGAAATTAAAAAGCGCTTTGATTTTTCAGATCCTGTTTTAAAATTAGTCTCGTATCTGAATCCGTCGAAAGCAATGTTGAGAAAGACCAGAGATATTGTCCCCAGTTTGCTGCCCTTGATGGAGGCTTTGCCTCGTATTGCATCAAGTGATCAACATCAAATAATCAAAATAAAGTTAAAAATAAAAAATAAAAAACATCAAATAATCGATGACGAGTGGCGTCAATTACCGTCTTTCGAGCTCCCGGCAGGTATTGATGTAAATGATCCGGTCGATATTTTTTGGGCAAAGCTGTTGGAATGTGAAGAAGGAGATCAAGGAATGACTTTTAAAAACCTTTCAAAATTTGTGCTCGAAACAATTTCACTTCCACACGCGAATGCTGACAGTGAACGCATATTCAGCAAAATTAACTTGATTAAAACTAAGGCTCGCAATAAAATGACAATTTCGACGGTAAACGGCGTGCTATTAGCTAAACAACGAGTTAGAGGTAAAGAAAACGATTGCACAACGTATGATCCATCACAGAGTGAATACAGTCGGATGAACAAAGCGTTACTATACAAAAAAAAAATACTACAGAAAGCACTGCCAAAACGGTTCGAGATTTATATAGTGACGCGGATGTAGAGGAATTTAATAATATTTTAATGCCAAACGATTTCTAAGTGATAACACAAATAATTAATCTTTATGAATACCTTAATTATATTAAATTATTTTTTAAAGACTATATTAAAATATAAAAATTATATTTTCTGTTTTTATGAATATAAGTGTATATTGATATATAAAAGAAATTCTTTCATTTTTTATTTCACCACCCATTCATATCCATTTCTTCTTTATAAATACAAAATTTTGACGTGTTTCATACCCAACTTGCATGGGAACAGTGAAATTTTGTCTAAGTGAATTTTAAGCTTGGCGCGTTTATTGAACTTAAAGTGGAAAGGGAATCAGTTCAGGTCTGTACCACGTGTAAAACATTTGGGTTTCAGTGTTCTGTTGATTTGACAGCGGTGGTTTAAAAAAGATAAACTATAAAGTACTTGCATGCATATCAATATTACAATTTATATGATTAATTTATCTATAATAGACATTATCCTAAAAAATACGATAATTTCGATCCATGTACGATAATTTTACGCCCCTGGTACGATAGTCAGTCCACTTCAAGTTGCTAACGCTGCGTCTAGGGCAAAATCTGAGGCATCTATTTATGAACAATTGCTTACAATTTTGAAAGGTCTCGATATACTTTTGGTCATCCAACCACATGTTTTGTTACTTTTTTAATCGGGCCGTTATCGGTTGAGTGTATTTTGCAACTTTCCTCTATAAATCGTCGGCGATAGCCTGTTAAAACTAAAAAAAACTTTCAATTTTTGTAGAAGTTTAAGCTAGATGACAATTGACATAAGACAGAGACAAAAGACCGACATAATGTAAATACCAGAAACCATAACAAACTGGTCACTCCATGTTTCAGGCTTACTAAGACTAGTAACAGTTTTTTAGGTAATAGTGTTAGATTTTATAACAAAATCCCAAAGCACATTACCGATTTGCTGGATAGTAAGTTCAAGTGTTATGTCAAGCGTGTCTTAATACATAAAGGTTATTACAGGGTGGATCAATACGTGAACCACAGACTATTAGTCGTACAAGTAACGTGAACGATAGCGACGTCTGGAAGTGACGCCTCTCTCTGTGCAACCACTAAAAACGAATGTAGCTTTATGTGTCTATTATGTTGTAATAATCAAAAAATTTTAGTTATTATGAAAAGATAAACCAGATCGAGTTTCTTGCCGGTTCTTCTCGATGACTGGGTTGTTTTCCGAACCGGTGGTAGTTTTGACGTTCATAAGTGCCTTTTCAGGGTCTAAATTGAATAAAGAGTATTTTGATTTTGATTGATTGAGATACCGAGCAATTAGGCATACCTACAATATTCTTAAATAAAAATTCAAAAATTGAAATTTCCGTTGAACTCCAGAGATACTGAGATATGAAAAATAATAGAAATAGAACTTTTCTGAAACTGCAACAATAATTATATGGATTAAAAAATTCTCCAAGATTTTGGAATTAAGTTTTGATATGAGAAGATAAACTTAACAAGATCAAAATATAATATGTCTTTATATACAGGAAAAGATGTTTGATTAATATTATTCATACATGATGTATGACACGAAGTTCCGTCATATTGATTTATTCCAGCACAACCGGAACACTTTTATCCAGAAACTGAATTCCAAAACAAAATAATAATATTATTGGTAGAGTGAAATATAAAACAGGAAGATATCAGATACACTTACACATAAATTCACAGATACACAAGAAAACTTAACATCCTACTCACAGTCATACCTAGAACGCATTAACTTAAATATACAATACTATTAATTTAATATAGTTACTACATAAAATGTAATAATTATTACTTTGTAATTGGCACTACACGTTTTTAAATTAAAAATAAATTATGTTTTAAAGGTGCTGCAAAGTATATATAACAAATAAATAAATGATGTATTTATTATTTATGGGAAATAATAATGGAATAAATAATATAACAAGCTTATTATAAAAAACATTGAAGCCAAAGATATGAGTTAGAAATTTAAATTAAAAGTAATCAAACGACATTGAAATTATCACAAAAACAATTTATTACAAAAGTAATTACTAAGGTATGCCTAGGTACAAAATTGTATAGAATTGAAGTCACTCATGGAGAACGATTTTCAAGTATCTGAAACAGATGACATAATTAGTAATGTAGCATATAGATAATTAATCGGATGTTTTACTTATTTTGCTACACTCAGCGAACTGGATATTACATTTGCAACTTCATTACTCAGTGGATGTCTTGACAGGTGCACAAAATTGTTATGGACAGTAGCAAAAAGAATAGATATCTCAAGGGCACAATAAACGAGGAGTTAACATATAATCATTGGAAAAAAGAAACAAAATAATTATATTTCTTATATTACATAGTTTTTACACGCCGATTGATAAAACCACAACAAAAAGAGTCATTGTGGCACTGATATATCAGCAAGGAAATCTTATTTCATGGTTTTCAAGGAAACAGAAAACTATTGTGTTATCCAGTACCGAAAGCGAGTACATTGCTGCTGCAAGTTGTATTAGAAAGCTATTATTAATAAAAGGATTATCAACAGGCTTTAATGATATATGCAGTGTTGTGCTTTATGTACCTACACAATCAGATAGCAGTAAGAATTATATTTAACTGTAAAAATACAAAACATTCAAAGCATATAGATATTAACGATCATTTCATAAAAGACATTACAATAGACATTACTAACAGACTTTAAACTAGACATTGCTCATAAGAGTCTAGTTGAAATACTTATCCGGACATTTTGACAAAACGATTGTGTAAAGTAGAATTTTGTTACCTAAAAAAAAATTAATTATATAACGATAGATTGTTTTCGTAGAATATTGAACAATGTTTATTTTTAATAGTTACAATAACCATCAAAGACAAAGTTTCTCTGCTGTTACATTTTTTAGATTATCTTGTGTTTGCTAATTAATCCATCTCATAAAAGTGAACTATTTTACGATAGTAATCTCGCACTGAAAAACGTTAAAGCTATTGAAGCGACCATTTGAAGACAATTAATATGTAATGATAAAGATACATCAGTCACCTAATGTTCAGCATTGGGAAATGAAATTTGATGATTATAAATGATTGCATCTCCATTTGATTTAACATACATGACTCGCTCTTTGTTGTATAAAAAATAATAATTTAAATTATTTTAAAGACAATAAAATGGTTTGCCATCACAGCTATATATGGTGATCTTTATTATAGTAGGTACAGTGTACAACAGACTGTGAGAAAATTTGGGTTTCGCTAAGTGTGAAAATAAACTACTAAAAGTATTGTTTGATATGAATGAGAGAAAATGATAAAATAATAATAACAGTTAATGGGAATGCTCAAAATCGAGATTTGTAACTTGTGTGAAAACACACACAATCTTGTAATTTTTTTTTTCATCACCATGTTTTCTTGTATAAATCCTATTCATGCCGACATAGCCCATCATCGCGTGAAATCGGTGTATAAGAAAGCTATACTTACTTGTAATATTGTTAGTTTTAGTATTATCAGCCGACTGCTGCGTAGTCTCGGCGGACATACTCTGGTTAAGCCAGTACTCGTCGCCTCCTTGTACCTTGATCCACTCCGAGGAGACGGCGGAGGCGTTCGGTCGCGACGTGCTCACGTTGCTCAGATCGTCGATGTCATCACCCTCGTCGAACTTCAGGTACATTACCTCCGTCGAGTTCGATGTGTACGCGTTGTTCACCGCCTTCATCTGAAACATTCAACGTACACATACATACACGAACGGATTTTCAATTACCACGCCGAGATACGCGGCAAGTACGGTTTCGGCGTTATCGTTATCTCACTCTTTTTCTCAACATGTCCAATCAAATGTCGGGCAGGTACTGTACTAATTATTGCTGCGATATTCTCATTCTCAGAATATCATAAATATTTATACGTGAGACGCACTAAAATTTCCGGAATTAATAAGAAACAAATACTAAGACTAGTGAAAAAAAATATTCCCGAGTTCAATCCATAGTAACATACACACATAATCTATACTAATATTATAAACCTGAAGAGTTTGCTTGAACGCGCTAATCTCAGAAACTCCTGGACCGATTTGAAAAATTATTTCAGTGTTAGATAACTCATTTATCGAGGAAGGCTATATATCATCACGCTAAGACCAATAGGAGCGGAGCACCAATGAAGAATTTTACATTTTACTTACAAATATTTTCACCATCTACAAAAACGAAGTTGCGATTTATGTTAGCGTTAGCCCAAAGTAACTATTCCACTCAGACGAAGTCGCGGGCAGAAGCTAGTATTTAATGTAATGCAAAAAACAATTGACAAATAAATGAAACAAACTGAACTTTAAAACCAGAAAGTTGAATTTTCAAGTCCTAATTAGTTTTTAAATATTTGTAATTTTTTGCACGCTCTACGTGTAGATACATCAATTAACAAAAGTACAAAACGACTGATATTGTTTAGTACAAATACAGCTTGTGTTTACAATCGCCATGGCAATACGTATGTTGTTATTTTTACTTTAGTTAACAGACATGCAGATAGTTTATGTTCTATTGTTTATTTTTATTTCATTTCATAAAACCACCCAGTTACCACAATATATAGACGAGTTCCCTTCACCGAAATCCAGATGTGATACGATGAAGTGTTTGTGATGTGTTGTTACTTGTTTAAGCCAAGTCGCTGTGGTCGTAAAAAGTGTTGAGTTTCATCAGTCATTTTTATGACAACTTACCCAGAATGAATAATTAGTGTTTGGAATGAAGACTCCTTCAATTGGGACGGATTGATCGTTGGTATTATTTGCAGGTATAATTTTCAGGATAGGCGGTGTGGGTGGACTGTGGTACAGTTCATAATATTGTATGACTCCTCTAGGATCCTCTGGTTGAACCCACAAAACTTGAATCCGGCTATCTGTTACTTGTCTAATTGTGAGCTCACGAGGAGGGGACGGCACTGAAATATTTATCCATTTAATAATATCGGTGTATGTAGTTTATCTCCCAGACCTTGTTCAGCTCTTGAAAAGCAGTAGAAGATGAAACTGGATCCCAATATCGGATCGGCAACTAATATTTTGAAATGAGTACTAGAATAAACTGCGATAGGAACACCCCCCTCGTATTTAATAATTTGCTATAATGTTTAGAAAAATCGATATTTTAACTGTCAATACGTTTAACTATTCGCAATTCACTTCTGAATAATAAATTTGTTTCAATTTAACTTAATTAATACAAATGTGAAGAAACATGACCGATGACTGTAATGGCATTACCATAGACAATAGGAATTTATGTAAAGTCAGTGCCAGTTAGTACTTAACAACTGCGAATTTACATAATTTTCTTACTCTTTGTTAAGTTGGATTTAAATAAAATCTATGAGAGACCAAACTGAGTGCAAAGTGAATTCAGAGATATAAATAAATATAATCTAAATAAATTTGTATAGAATGAAAAAGATTTACCTCCTTCTCCTGTCCGGGTATTGAAATAATTGTTTGAAGCGTAAATTTTATTTGACTTCCTGTCTCTCATATACAATGTTACGTTGTAGTCGGTATAAGGCTCCAAGTCAATAAATCTATAATAAAAGTATAAGTATATGTTATTATTTAATTTTATGTCACATCATATTACTATAAAATTATCATCATCATCAGCCTGTAAGAAACCCACTGCAGGGCCATAGGTCTCTTCCCTAAGGAAGGTATGGGCATAATCACCACGCTAGCCCACGGCGTATTGCCGATATCAACCTGTGAGAAATCCACAGTTTAAGTTTTCCTACATACAGTAGTACTACAAAGTACATGAACATTTCTCAGGCTCAGGTTTCCTCACGATGTTTTCCTTCACCGTTAGTCGATAGTATTTTTTACCAATTTAAATTAGTAAATGTAAGCAAGGAGACCCGCTATCGCCAAAACTTTTCATAGCTGTCTTACAAAATATAGTGAAAGACCTAGATTCGAGCAAAAAAGGAATATCCATAGAAGGAAAAAACCTCAGTAACCTACGATTTGCCAACGATATATACCTCTTTGCTAATACATCAAAACAACTAGAAGAAATGCTGACAGAATAAAGTGCTGTTAGCGAAAATATAGGCCTACAACTAAATACCTCAAACACAAAGGTAGCTACCAATGGTACGACGAATCCAATACTAATAAAAGAAACTCCTATAGAATACGTAGAGAGCTATATCTACCTCGGAAAACAAATATCATTTAAAAACACAAGACACCTAGATGAAATAGAAGGAGAATCAACATGACCTGGAAAAATACTGGAACTACAAAGAAATATTAAAATCAAAACTTTCAATTAAACTAAAGAAAAAAGTCATGGATTCGAGTATATTGCCCTGTTTATTGTACGGTGCCCAAACATGGATCTTTAACAAAAACACCTTGTCAAAAATGTGTACCTGACAACGAGCTGTGGAGAGGAGCATCCTTGGCATCAAGACCATCGAAAAGTTAATAGTCAAAAAATCAGACAAAACCAAAGTGATAGACGCATTACAACACGAACAGCGTTTGAAGTGGAAATGGGCAGGACACATCGCCCGTTCCTCTGAAGAAAGATGGCCAAAACGAGTAACAAAATGGACAGGTCCGGAAGGCAAAAGGCAAAGGGGCAAACCAATAGCTCGATGGATAGATGATGTACTTCAATTGGCAGGAAGAGACTGGATAAAAACAGCTAACGACAGGGAAAAATGGAGGCAAATGGAGGAGGCCTATACCCGAAAGGGGCCATTACATATATATCGATCTGAAATACCTACTTATTTAGCATAGTTTTTCATATTCTTTTTATTTTTCATTTTTTTAAACTTTTTAAATGTTATGGAAATAAATAAGGCTTATTATTATTATTATAAATGTACGCAAATTCGGAAAAATTAGTTAGTACATGCCGGAGTTCGACCCTGCGGCCATCAGAATTATATTCCACTGGTCAAACCACTAGTCCTCTACGTCTTCATTACATAGTATAAAACAAAGTCCCCTACCGCGTCTGTCTGTCTGTCTGTTCGCGATAAACTCAAAAACTACCTAACGGATTTTCATGCGGTTTTCACCAATATAATTTGTTAAGGATTTTTTCATAATCAGAGCGGGACAACGTCTGCCGGGCCCGCTAGTTTACTATAAAATACTGAACTGATATTAAAAGTGTTCTTATATATTTTTTTTAAATGGGTCCTATATATTTTTGCTTAATCAAACGTTTCAGACATAAATAAACAAAATACGGAGTTTAATACACTTTATACATACAAAATAAATGTTCAAAAAATATGTGAACTACATTTTCTTTATAGCACAATTTTAAAAACACAGCACTGACCTGTATGTACTATCATTAATCCAAGACATATTTGTCCATATTCCGTCGCAAACTTTAGAAATGGAAGGTAAAAAGGTATAGTCGACCATCGTCTGCTGCACCATACAATAGAATATCAGGAAACTGGTTGAGTTCTTAGACGACTGATCCACACCGATGCTTAGAAACTATTAAAAATGTAAATATTCGAGAATAAATAATTTCAATGACCACATGTCCACAGATAGAATGAAGAAGAAGACAGGTGAACTTTGAATAAAGTTTATTTATTGTTATAAATTATGTCTGGTTTTGCAGCGGTAAATATTTGATTAAAGAAATCATATATTCAGTGAATTACATGAAAATATATTTTGTTGAAAAGGATTGATAAAAAATAAGGCTATAAATTAAGATAAGGAGTGTCCACATATTTGATCTTACAACTGGAAAAAGTTACGATAAAAAAAGGATAACTCGAATTTTAAGTGAAACAGTATTTACCTAATAGTGGCGCTCATGTATCAAAACCTGATGTTAACAGTATATGAGAAAAATTTACAAAACAATTACAAAATTGTTTATTCGTACAAAATGTCTATACATTGTGAAATTAATAAAACAAAATTGTCTTCAAACGAAATAACCAAAAAGAAAAAAAATGAATAAGAAAATATGCACATGGATCGATGAAAATACGTTACCTGGTAAATTTGATTATCAGGGGTGCTTGAACAGTTGAGTTCGTCGGAACCGTCGGAGCAATCTTCTGTTCCGTCACATAATACAGCTTTTGTTAAGCACCGTCCCTTATCACACTGTATGTAGCCAAACGGACAGTCCACTGGCTTGTTAATCTAGAACGTTCAATATTAAGGTTACCTTTATACAACCCGAATACGTCCTCCGAATTAATAATGGATATCTATGGTTATTGTTATATTTATTTTTTAATCTCAATTTAAAACAAAATTTGATTTCAACTCGATTCAGAAATTAATTTAACTTACTAAAATATACAAACTATGACTAGTTTACTACTATTACTATACTTACCATACTATACTTTATTTATACTAATTGTACATACAAAAATTATTTATTTTTATGCAAGCTCGATTCGAAACGACTGAACTTATTCGGACGAGACTTTTTCAGGACGATGGAACTGTTTTCTGAGTATTATTTAGATTACATATATGGTTTTTTGTTATATGTTAAATAGTACCATCAAAGCGACGAGTAAAAACAGTACAATACAGTTCACAATTAACCAAATAAGACAGGTATAGTTTTTATAAAACAATAAAATCATTTCCACGTGAACGAAGTCACGGACATAAGCTACTCAATTAATTGAATAAAACAAGGGTGTCGTAAAGAAGAGATATAAGTGAAACTTTTGTATTACAGGGAAACATTTTAATTAAAAAAACAACAACAAACAGCCAACGTCACGCGGTGTTCTCAGACGGTCACCCGTCAAGTATTGACCGCGCCCAACGTTGCTTAACTTGGGTGCTCGGACGAGAACCGGTGTTTTCAACACTATACCCGACACAGTGATTACCCCCACCACTTTTCATCAGACAAAATAAGTTGCCGATTCGAATTTCAAAACCCTACCATAAGAAGATTTATTTTAAAAATTACCGGAGTTGTCTGACAAAGTGTCTCGTCACTGGCGTCCGCGCACTGAGGGAAACCGTCGCAGAGCTGGTTATCTTTGACGCAGGACTTTCTGTTAGCGCAACGGGTCTGTCCGGCGCACACGTAGCATCGGGACTGGACTTCGGTGCACACTTGCGCTCGTCCACACCATCAGGACAATCTTCCAAACCGTTGCAGACCCACATCAAAGGTATACAATAGTCTGCAGAGACAATTTTAAAATTGCTTTTTAAAATCTTTTTTATATCTTTTGCTAGGGGAGCGGGAACTATCTACCTATGCATTACTTCCCGATGTAGCAGGTGTCAGCCCCATTCATATAAGGAGTACATCCTTAGGTCTGAGAAATGTTAAGCCACTGGAAGGAGTGAGAATGGGTCTCCTCTACCCCAGACGAAACAAAGGAGATGCACCAACATTAATGTACCTTAACCTCAAAAACCTACGCAAAAAGTTGGCAGGCCGACGGACGTATCGTTGGAGGTCATCACTCGTCTAATTTGTAGACCGATGTTAAATTATTTCTACTAAATCCTTCATCGTCAGAGACCAACATAGTGGGTTTCTTTTTGCCGATATGTAGGACTGGGAACTCATAATGGGTTCTTCATAAATTTGAATTCTATAATCTCGTGATAATCTCAGAAAGACACGAACAAACGACGAGCGAACAAAGCAAAGTGTTTGTGTATTTTTATGTACACATGTGAGAAGTTACACTACTTATGAAAATTAAAAAGATATTAAACGTTTTGAACACGCCAAAACAGGCATATATTTAAAAAAGTTAAGAGTAGAAACGGGAAAAATTATATTAAAATTATAGAGATTATATCATGACTTCCAAGGGCCCATACCTGTTTTTTTAAATTATCTTTAACATCAGCCTAGTTTGGCCCCCTCTGAATAAGTTCTGACTTTCGCGTTATATAGTAGTACAACAGTGTAATACAAACAAAATTAAAATATTATTATAGGAATTTGAAATTGGCATTTGTTAAATTCTTAAGTCGTCTCGTATATATAATATAACTAGCTGATTCCCGCGACTTCGTCTGTGTATCTCAATTGTTTTGTTATATTTCAAAGGGTTCATCACATCACAGCGTTTTCCATGAAGCTCCCAGGCGGCTTGACTTTCTCCAATATTTCCAACAATTATCGTTATATTTCAACATATTTACAAAAAAATCTTGAGAAATACATACAATACAATACACAAATACCTAAACCTTCCTCGTGAATCACTCTATCTATTAATGAAATCTCCATGAAAATCTACTCAGTAGTTTTTAATTTTATCGCGAACAGAGACACGGACGAGGCGGAGGACTTTCTTTCATAACATGTAGTGAGTGATACGTATTCATACTTGAATTTGTGTTCTGAGCATCTATAATTAAAGCGGTTAAAAGTTTGGCGAGGACTGCCATATGTATGTAGTATGATATACGGCTTGTCGTCGTTAATATGTCGAATACGTCATGGCTGGTGAGGACGCAGCTGTTATTTTTAGGGCTAATATGTACGTACATTTAGGCATAGTTGTTGACCA